>ML828505.1:0-24769 GCA_009831015.1 Picea engelmannii | reverse complement strand
TCAGGAAGTGCCCATTTATAGGGCCACTAAAAACTGCATTACACTCCATATTCTGCAACCTGTAAGTATTATTTGAAAGTGTCTCAGAAATTTTTAAGGGTCCAATCCAAAGGGATTCAAATTTACCATGATTTCCCTTGTCCTGTATGGGTGCATCCCATCTAAGTACTAGATCCCCCAGATGGAAATCATCGTTACTACTTTTCTTATCAAAGGCCTGCTTGATTTTCTGCTGACGATCATTCGTTCTGTCCATCACCTTCTCTCTAGTCTCCTAGAATTATACCAGCTGATGAACTCTTCTTATCATGTCATCATGCTCTCCATGGAAGTCTTGGAAGAATTTCTCCATAGGCAGGGTGATATGGGAAGGAAAAACCGCTTCAGTCCCATATACAAGTTGGAAAGGAGAGATACCTAGGGACCTTTTTGATGTCACTCTATCAACCCATAGAGAAAATTTGATCTTTTAGTCCCAGGCCTTTTTGTTGTCCTCTAACAATATTTTGATGATCTTTATCAGGATTTTGTTAGAGGGATATGCTAACCCATTGCCTTGGGGATAGTAGGGGGTAGAGTGAATCAATGCAATTCTGAACCACTCACAAAACTTGATCAATGGTTCATCCTTGAAGGATTGAGCATTATCAGTGACAATTCTTTTTGGAAAACCAAACCTTATTATAATGTCCTCCAGAAAACCAATGATCAATTTATGAGAATCATTCCTTGTGGGGATAAATTCTATCCATTTGGTAAAATAATTTGTTGTAGTTAAGATCCACCTGTGATGACCACTAGAAGGAGGATGAATCTCCCCGATAAAATCTAGACCCCACTGCTGAAAGGGTCCTGAAGATACCATAGGATTCAATGGTAGAGACTTGAGTTGTTTCTTTCCAATGAATTTTTGACATTTGATACAAGCCCTGATTTTTGCAGAGACATCAGTGCATAGAGTAGGCCAGAAGAACCCAGCCTTGAGAATCTTGTAGGTTGTGGTTCTTCAGAAATGATGTCCCCCACACAAGATGTCATGAAAATCAAAAATAATCTTTTGGGCCTCATGTGGGTCTAAACATCTCAGAAGAATACCCAGAGGGTATTTCCAATACAAGACCTGGTCAATAAGGCAATATCTACTTACTTTGAGCTTTAAATTTCTTGCCTTTTTTTTTCTCATACCATCATGGGGCTTTAACTCTTGCAGGAAATGTATAATGTCTTTGTACCAGGTACATTCTACTAATGGAGGGTTGTTTTGAGAACCTCTATCAGACAACTAAGCTTGTTGATTTTCTGAGAAATTGTTTATGACATTGACCCCCAAATCTTTACAATTAGATTCATCCAATAACTTGGCTAAACCCTGGCCTTTAACTCGCCTGGTGGGTTTTATTTCCAGATGAAATTCAATGATTCTGGAAATCCACTTGCTCCTTCTCCCGTCTATGTTAGGCTGAATGATGATGTCCTTCACAGAAGCTAAAGGAACATATGCAATTATTTTTTAATGCAAAACATAGACTCTGAAATATTTAAGAGCTTTCACCAAGGCATAGTCCTGCTTCTCCATGATGTCATATCTGACCTCTGTGTCTCTTAGCACTCTGCTGAAAAAGGAAATAGGCTGCTCCAGACCTGCATCATTCTTTTGTAGTAAAACATCAGCCACTGTATCAAATGAGGCAAAGGAAAAAATCAGATAATCCTTGGAATAATCAGGATTGACTAGAACATGTGCTTCAGTCAATGCATTTTTTTATTTGGTTGAAGGCTTCTTTGGATTTGGCGTTCCATTTTAATTTGTTCCCTTTCCTAAGCATGGTTGTGATATGCTTCACTCATTCAATAAAATTTGAAACAAAACTTCTCAGAATTTTTTTTTTTCCCTGGAAGGACTCAACTTGTTTCTTGGATCTGGGAAGTGATAAGGTTTGAATAGCTTCTACCCTTCTTGAATCAATCATGACCCCCTCAAATGATACAATGTGTCCCAACAATTTTCCTTCCTACATGGCGAATAGAGACTTCTTTGGATTTAGGGAGAGACCAAACCTTCTGCATTTTGAGAAGACCTTTCTCAGATGTTGACCATGTTCTTTATCATATTTGGAGAAGACTGTTATGTCATCTAGATAGATGACCACAAATTTTTCTATTTCTCCAATGAAGGTGATGTCCATGGCTCGTTGGAAGGTTGCTCATGCGTTCATCAATACAAAGGGAATTTTGGCATACATGAACGTACCCCAAGGAGTGGTGAAGGCTTTCTTTTCTCTATCTTTAGGAAAGACAGAGATCTGATTGTAGCCAGAAAATCCATCAATCATGGAGATCCTGGATGTGCCTATCACCCTCTGCAACATGTGTTCCATATTTGGAAAAGGGTAATTGTCCTTCTTTGAGATTTTGTTCATATTCCTTAAATCAACACAGAGTTTGATTTCTCCTCTCTTTTTCCTTACTAGAACCAAGTGGGCCACCCATTCAGAGTATCTCAAAGGGAAAATGATTCGGGCATCCAACAACTTCTTTATCTCCCTTTCCATAATAGGCAACAACATAGGATTTATTTTTCTTAATTTCCGCCTAAATGGTTTTTCCTCCTCTTTCAATGGGATCTTATGCTCAATGATTGTTGTGTCGTATGTCCTGAGGCATTCATAGGTCCAGGAAAACACATCAAAAAATTCTTTTAATAGTTCAGTATACTCAGCTCTCTGCTCCTTTGACAGACTGCTTGAAAACTTGATGAAATTTGGATCCTCCTCTGTACCAATATTACATTCAGCTACATCAACATCCTCATTTGGGCCTTTAAACTTTACTGTCACATCATTCCCATCAATTTTTTTTTCTAATGGAACTAGTCCTTTGGGAATGTGGTTTCTAGGTAGTTGAACAATATGGTGATTAGAAATTTTATTTAGAAATACATCAGTGTGAGGGTCACATTCGGGATAATGATCCTGATCAATGTGTAATGCAGAGAAATCATCATTAGACTCAAGAAATTTTCTGATCTCAAGATCATCTTCGAACACCTTCCAATACTTGATATTTCCAGGTACAGAGGGCCTATATCTTACCTCAACATCATACCTGAGTTTAGGTGGCAGAGGGACTCTGAAATTTCTTGCTGATATAGATAAAGAGTTAGCCATGACATTCTCTTCTCTTGGAATAAATGAAATGTTGAAAGCCGATAAAAAACTATCAACCAGATCCCACACTTCATTTCTATATGATCTCAGTCAAGGGTGTTTGGCCTTATAAATATTTCTGATCTATTGGACAATCAACTCAACATCCCCAAACACTAATATCTCTTCAATTCCCATGTCTTTTGTAGCCCTCAAACCAAAAATAAGAGTTTCATATTCTGCCACATTATTGGTAGTTTCAAATTCTAACTTGAATGACAGAGATACAATTTCTTGAATAGGAGAAACAAGTACCACTCCAGCTCCAACGCCTTCTGTAGAAGAGGCTTCGTTGAAGAACATTTTCCACATGGAGGTAATCGGAGGAGAATATTCATAGAGGGTAAGGGACTGCTTTCTGATTTCAAGAGGGTCTTTGGGAGCATCAGTGAGTTGTAACAAGATGGATCCCAAATCATCATCATGGTAAAAAATAGGATGATTGGTGGGGTCTGCTTCATCAATAATGATATAGGCCAACTGAGCTTCTTTGTATAGTCTTCTATATTCCCCCCCAAACACATGAATAGTAGCATATGTGAGATCCATATGCAATGTTCCTCCAAGTCCTTTTATCCAAGATCTTGACAATAGCATGTCAAACTTGGGGGGGACATCAACGACCACAATATCCATGACCATACTTTTCATGGGCAATTGGAACAAGGTCACAACTAGATCTTTGATGACCCCAATACATTGCACTTTCCTATGGTCAAAGAAATATAAGTCATGATAATCCTTTGTGATTTCTAGTCCCAGTTCTTCCATAACAGTTTTGGGCATGAGATTATGAGAGGCCCCTAAATCCATCAGACAATTATGCAGTACCTTGTCATGTATGTTCAGTGATGTGTATAAGGGAGGGGATGAATCGTCTCTATCTTCTACCATGGGATCTAATATGTCTGTTGGCTTCTTGTCTTGCAAATTGATTGAGTCTGAGGGATGATACAAAGGTTCAGGCAACAACAATTTAGATAGGGATCTCTTAAAGTATTCATGCTTGACTAGCTTTGAAAGGGGTACTGAGATCCTAATCTTCTAAATTTCATGCTCAAAGTTAAAATAGGAGGGGGGCTTCAGAATTTCCTTTACCTCTGGGATAGGACCTTTGTCTATTGGTGGGGGATTCAATGCTTTCTTTTACCTACTACTATTTGTTGTGTCTTTGGTAGGCTTGTCTGCTCTGGGAGGCTGATCAAGGATGTCGGAATCCCCATATTTCTTCTTAGACCTAGGGTTGTATCTATTGGGGTTGTTGTTGGCCTTATTCCCCTTGCTCATCTTATTTAATTGAATGTCCATGAGAGACACCTCATATGTTGATTGATTTAAGTGAGGAGAAGGAGATACGACTTCAAGATAGTGAATTTTTGGGTCAAGGTCCTCTTCCTCTCCACCATCATCTGTCACAAGGTTGTTTTGAAGAGGGGTCTGGATTTTCTGATCATACCTATCTCTGTTTTGAGGTTCTCTTTATATAATCTGAGGAGCATTGTTGCTCGGCCTCCTGAAGTTTCCTTTGTTATCAAAATTTTGAGGATTTATGTATGTCTTCTTCCCCTCTAATTCCAACCTTTCCAACCTTGGTTACTTCATCCATTTGAGGGGGGGAGGCATAGGAACTAGAGGTTGAGGCTTCAACTCTTCCTCTTTCTTTGTCTCTATCAGCCTTATTTCTAATTTGTTCAACTGCCAATACGTTAGACTTTACTTCTAGGGATGCATCTTGCATATGGGCCAAGGAGGTATCTCTTCTATCTCTTAACAAGAGGCAAAAGTCATGGTCAAAATCACCAGCATAGGTAATTTTGGGAGAGGCCTCTGTAGGATTTATCTCAGTAGGATCTTATTGTACATTTTATTGAATATTTTGGAGAAGTTGGAGACAGACTCTCCCTCTTTTCTCTTTAGGGACTCAAACTCTGTGATATAATACATAAAGTCCTTTTTATCCCCCCATTGTCTCAAGAAGACATCATATAAAGCCTCAATCCCATCAATGGATCCATGGGTCAGGGCCCTAAACCACTTTATGGATTGTCGATCAAGACTGTGGACAACAATCCTCATCCACACATCTTCATCTACTATGACATAGTTATCATCATAACTATAGAAAGTTGCAAGGTGCTCCTCTGCAGTGATATCTCCCTCCCCCATAAACTTAGGTAGTTGCTTAAGGTATCCATCGGTTGGGAGGGCATTAAGAGGCTGAGGAAAAATGAGATGGCTGTATCTAGCAGCTACTATAGCATCCATTTTATTTCTAGGGGGATTAGCACCTACCATTGGGACAATAAGTGGAGGAGAATTAGGAGGGGATGGAGTTTGAACAGAATAAATTGGAGGTATGTTTCTGGGAAAAAAGGAAACAATGGAGGGAGAAGAGGGAGAAGAGGTTTACCTCTCTATAAATTCAACAACTTTGACAAGAAGAGGGGTAGTGAAACTGGGGGAGGGGAAATCAACAGGAAAAATCCCAAAATTTAAACTTCTAGAATCTCCAACATATGGTGTAATAGGAAAATGAGAAACAACCACTGGAGTTGCTATAGGAGGATGGTGAAAATCATCAGAAATACCCGTTTCAATAGCTGAAGTACCCCCCTGAAGGATCTTTTGTCTTCTGATGACTTTCTCTAGGTCAGCTTCAGGTGTTGCTAAAGGAAGCTATGGAGTGGACCTCATGTGTCCGCCCCTGGAAGGCACAACTGAAACAATGGAGTCATCTTAATGGAGTCACCATAGTGTAGTCACTAGGTGCACAATTGTAATATTTGATGTAATAAGTCCCGATGCACCTTCAAAACCAATAAGCTTTGTCATTCAATCCCGAGGAAAATATTCAATTTTTTCCCCGGCAACAGTGCCAAAAATGTTAGCACTAGAAGTCACCTCTCGATTGCAATAGAGGTAATCTCGGTACCCATCAGTTTGTATGTCAAAATGAATAAATTAAAGGGGGTCAAATGGGCACAGACTCAAGAAAATATCGCTTTAACTCAGAAATTTGGACCGTGAAATGCATGAGCAAGTGAGGTATTGATTTAACTCCAGTCAGTAAGTTTTAGAAAAGGGTGAGTATGGGGGAGAACTAGTGAGGAGATGTAGAGGTCTACTATAGACATCGAGTCTTCCAACAACCTAAGGAGGAAACTCTTCAAATACAAGATATTTTTGAACCCAAAACTTTAGGAAATTGAAAAGGTCATAACAATATTGCAATCAAACATACATTACAATACAATCACAAAAACTCAATTGGATCACCCATGCCCAAGTCTTCAATATCAGAAGAAAAGAGATGACAAAAAAGTTGATTGTCATTAAACAATAAGTCTCAAATGGCAACACATAACCAGAGAACTAGAGGCTTCATTAAAACTTTACAATATGGGAGCTTAGCTCAACCATCGACCATAAAAAAATATCAAAACTAACTATTTATACTCAGAACTATTATCTTTCTTCATAAGCGTGTTGTAGTCATTGCATTCAAGGCTTGGCATCTGCATTTTCCTCTATCATATTGCACTTGCATTCTCTTGTCAGACACAAGATCAGATCAGTATGGGCTTCACAAGAAAATCCATGGCAGGGGAACTTTCAGCTGATTGTTTTCCCTCCATGGATAGGTTTTCAATGCTTTCCATTTAAGTGGTGAAATGAGGTTTCAACCACCTTCCCCATTTTCATTAACTACTTTCTTCAGGATCAGAGTGAGGCCTAACACCCATGAATGTTCCAGGTGAGCTCATGACTCCTTCGAGTCAATTCTGGTGCCTCGAGGTCACGTAGATATTTCTCTGTGACCAACTCAGGTACTTTGATATTTTGTGCAACTCCTTTTCATCACCTCATGCGACCTTGGGCCATGACCCCATGCTTATCGCATATGAAATTTTGGGCTTTCGCATTTCAGGAGTTTTCACTCCCCTTGATTTCAAAATCTCGATGCTCAAAATCATGAAACTTCCCATCTGGATCAACGGTCGGATTTTCTTTGAATCTGATGGCCACGATCATTTCCTCAAATGGCCTCAACTCCCTGTCACTCAATCAAATGCCTACCTTTATTTACAGACTTTCTTCTATACGACCTTGGGCTGTGATTGCGGTCCTAATTCCAAAAAATTTCTAAATTTCACATTTTGTGAGTTCACATTGTGTTCCATGCTGAAATCCCCGAATCAAGAAGTCACGGTTGCTTGGATCGAGCGACACGCATCCCTGAATCAGATGACCTTGATCTACCTTTTGATCGAATGCTATGATCTCTTCATGATTTCACATTTTGCGAGTTCTAAAGAATCTTCTCTTTGACTACTCTGACTCATGAAATCGCGATTTATGCTAATCCTGCACCACATGTCCTTCCCAGGATCGATGGTTAGGATTAGATTTGTGCTTCTAGAACTCTAATGCAACTCTATGATCCCGATCGTCCGATGGACATCAATCTAATATGCCTTATGGATATCTTTCGTTTAAATATGATCTTGCTCGCTCACTTGATTTAAGTCCCTATCAACCTTCTCTAAGTGTTGCGCTTATTCTTTTGGATGTGGTTTCTGTGAACAATTACCTGGATGACTGACTAAGGGCTTGGTAAAACAAAAGGATTAGTGACAGAGGCAAAGAGAGAGAAGTGATCGACTTTATGGAAAAAAGAAAGGCTTATGGCTGATAATTCTTAGGTGATCCAATAAGGAAAAACAAGTCGATCAAATGGATGAAGGAAAGAAGAAGAAAAACTATAAGCTGAGAATAAAAACCTACGATCGGGTTTGCAAAAGGAGGAGAGATAGGAAAAATTACAGACCTAGGTGAAAACCACAACCCACAAGGCTCTGACAAGTTTATGTGATAACACAACTATAAATACAACCATGATTGGTTCACTAGATTGTATGCTTGGTAAAGAATATAGGCTTGTGGAAAAGATAGTCTCGCTGAGAAAGAGCGGTCTGCAGAGAAAAATGAAGGGGATCCAGACCTAAGGTCCATGCAAATATTAGAGGGAAGAAGAATTGAAGAAGGTGCAGATATTAGAGGAAAGATAAAGCAAAGAAGGCACAAATTTTAGACAAAAGATGAAGTGTGGTGATGAGCGTTTATGGTATACCTCTGATCATGAAATAGAGTTAATTCAATAATGGATCATTGCTACTAGATTTGAATTACTATATGAACTCTAGTTGGATAGACTATGTTCTATCAGCAAGCTAGGTCTTGTGGCAAGCTGGGTCTTGCTTGAGAGTTGGTGCTCTCCGAGGAGTTGGTGCTCCTTACTTCATTTGGTGCTGGGAAAATTCATATTAATATATTCACATATATATGCATATCAATTAAACAAAATCTTACACAAACATCTGGTATCTCTTATGTCCATTGTGATTATGATTTGATTGTTCTTAATCTATACAATTATGTTTTAACTGCTAACTTGCAAGAAGAAAAGTTATAAAATTACACACACTAGTTCACCCCCCCCCCTCTTAGTGTGGGTGATGTGTTCAACAATTGGTATCAGAGCAGGTTCCTTCAGCACATTTTAAAGACTGGAAGGTAGATTCTGAAGAAATGGGTGGACAGATGGCTCTCTCCGCAATTGAAGCTCCCTTATTTAATGAAATAGATTATTCCTCATGGAGAGAAAATATGAAACAATAATTGAAGTGAAAAGGATCTGAAGTTTGGAATTCATTAGTAAGAAAGAAATGGGACTTAACAACATCAAAGAATCTATCCAAGATTACAGTCCAAAGAAGAGCAAGGAAGAACAATGAAGTGGCATTGAAGATTCTTCTCAATGGATTATCAGATACAGTCAAGGAAATCATAGGACTATGAACATCCACCAAGGACTTATGGCTAAAGTTAGAAAAGATGTATCAAATCAAAAGTGAAGACACAGAAGAGATTCTTATCAAGGATGAAGATGAAGACTCAGCCATCAATAAAGGTAAAGAGTCTCCACAATATTTCGATTGCAATAATGTTGATATTGAATCCTCCCCTACAAGTAAAGAAGAAGACTCAGATACAATAAAAGAATGTTCTGTTATCATTTATCCCATGGAAAAAGTAGAAGAAGAAATATCAAAGGCCAAACAAAAGGTTGATTGGAGTCTCTGTGAATACTGCTATGACCATAATGATTCAGACTATAGCTATCTTCATGACTACACTAAAGAATTTCTTTAAAAGAGTCAAAAGAATATCTTGGAAATAAAGGAAATTATCAAGGACAATGAAAAGATAATATATGAGCAGGATAATCAGTTAGAAGAAAAAGAAGAGGAGATTGAGAAGATGAAGAAAGAAATTAGTCAAGTAAAAGAAAAGAAGAAGGAATATGATGATCTTAGCAATCAAAAGCATATCCTAGAAATAAAATAAAAGCTCAAAGATAATGAAGAAATCATATATGAGAAAAAGTTTCATTTAGAAAACAAATAAGAAGAGATCAAAAGATTGAAAACAAAAGTCACTAATCTAACAAAATAAAAAGAAGAGGATATCGAAAGACTGAAAAATGAAATCAGTCAAGCAAAATAAGAAAATAAGGAAGATGATGAACCAAGCAAAAACCTTGCAGAACTAAGGGAAAGCTATGTCAATCTTAAAATCCAACTTGAAGAATCCAAAAGAAGGGAGGAGGTAGTGAGGAACCAACTGATCAAAAAGGAAGAATCATGTCATAAGATGGAAGAAGAAGTTGTGAATCTTATAAAGAAGGTTGAGAAGTCAAACACCCAAATCAAGTTCATGAACAACTACATGAGCCTGGACGAGATCCTGGATATTCATAGATCACCAAATGACAAATCTAGTCTTGGATACAACAAGGAATAAATTAGTACTCCTAAGAAACTTGATCCAAGTCCTTCATTTGTAAAAGGTGAAAATAGGTCTTACATGGGTCCTTCATTTGTAAAGGATGAAGACAGGTCTGACACGTCTCCTTCATTTGTAAAAAATGAAAGAAGGTATGACTAAGGTTCTTCATGTTCAAGAAATGAAAGAAACACTACAAAATTTAGAATATTAGATAAAAGAAGACATCCATAAGCTACTCATACACCTCAAAGAAAGTTTAGAAGAGATTCACCTTCATCGATGAATCAAAGAAGGTATGAGAGTGTTTTTAACAGTTATTTTTTTTCTTGTAATGAATATGGTCATAAAGCCTTGTATTGTAGGCATCATGGAAGAAAACAAGTTGGTAGGTTCAACAATAGTATAATATGTTGGAACTACAATCATGTTGGACATATTGCTACACATTGTTACACTATGAGATGTTATAGTTGTGGTGGATATGGCCACAAATCCCATAACTGTTGGAAATAAAGAAAACAACCAATGAGAAATGATTTATACAATACGACAAAAGGAGTAAAAGGAACATGGAAAAAAAATGAAGTTGCAGTAATAGAAGATCAGAGAACAAAGTTCAAGAAACCAGGACACTCATAGATGTGGATAGAAAATACTGAACAATTGAACAAGAGTGAAGTTGATTGTTGCAAAAAGAATTTCAGTCATGTGACAAGCATAGTATAAACTTTCTTAGATGACTTTAGAGAAATTTACAGTAAAGAAGAATATTGGATTAATATAGATACATCTGGTTAGAGATCGATGAGAATCAATGGGTAGATCCAAGGGTTGTTTGAAAAATATGAGCTACAATTATGAAGCGCTCTAGTAGGACAATGACATCCTCAAAAACAACATTTTGATGTACAAAATGATGTACATGACATCCTATAGAGATAACAAGAGGAGAAGCCCTGTTAGAAAAATACACCCTTTTAGAGACAAAGGAAGATAATAGTCAAAAGCAGAGAGAGAAGAATGACAGGGGGAGTCATTCAGTTATGACAAGAAAAGGATGATTTTAGGAATAGTTACCCAAGTTCAGATTATGGTTAGTAACATACAGAGATTTACCACAGGAGGAAAAACCCTTTGCCATTGATGTCAAAGGGGGAGAGAAACTTCATAAGAGGAAAGCATCATCACAGAGGGATTTTTGTAAATAACGTTAGTAGGTTTCCCTCAATGACAAAGGGGGGAATTGTTGGACATATTGTCATTGATTTCAATAGTCGATGTGATGATTGGTTGTTATGATTAATTATCATTGTGATTTACCATAGATGATATTGTCATTGATGTTAATAGTATATCAGTTAGCAGAAAATGTCAAATAGTATGCAGAGATAGGAAGCGTAATATCAGGAGGAGGAGCGAATAGTATGCATAGATCAAAGATCTCAGAAGGAAGCATAAGCTTAGGAGAAGGAGTGAATAGTATGCATAGATAAAATATCATAATCAAAAGCCTAGTCTTGGGAGGAGGAGCGAACAATATGAAGAGATCAATGTTTGAAAGGAAAAGCATAAGCTCAGGGTGAGAAGCCTCAGTAGCCGTTCGATCAAGAAATTGACCGTATTAATCATATCATATTATGGACATTGGTCATATGAATGACCGTGGGCTTGAGGACCATTGGAGGATCATGACCATTAGATCTACAAGCCATATCAACGATAGGGATAGATTGTGAATATAGGAAGGAGAATTAAACGACTCGCTACTTCCAATCCCACAATTGGTCTAGATCGTCAGATCTCATAGACTCAAATATTGACAACTGTGGTTGATCCAAAAAATGATCAGATTAAGTCGGATTGAGTTGTGATCATCTGATATGCAATCACCATGTCAATGCAGGGATAGATTACAGAGATTGAAAGGAGAATTAAATATCACACTAGTTCCAATCCCGCAATTAGTCAGGACCGTCAGATATTATATCTTCGAAGATTGACAATTTTGGTTGACTCAAAAACAATGCACAACTTCAAATTGTGGAGTTTGGGTGATAAGTTAAATCACTCGCAAGTTTTGGTTCCGTAATCATCCTTGATTTTGGATCTTCTTTGAGAATATTCACAATCGTTGGATCAATTTTGAGTGGAAGGACATGATAAGCAAGGTAAAATATCTGAGATCTCATTTATTTGAATTTTCGTCAATCATTGGATAAGTGGAAGGATAGTACAATATAGAAGAAGAGTTGTAGATAGATCGAGCCATCAATCTAAGAACATGATCAACGAACAAAATTTAGTTCAAGTTTAAATATGAGAGGAGGTTACTGTTCGGGGAATCTCACTTCGGAAGAATTGGCAACTTGAAAAGTCGAAGTACCCGAAGTCCCAAAATCTGAAATGAATAAGAACCATAGGATCTGGAGGATATAAGATGCCTGTTGGATCAGGGTTGTTGGTCAGGAGACCATGTCAACAAGGAAACATTGCAGACCACGTCTACAAGGACATGTGGAAGACCACATCAGCAGACCACATCTGCAAGTACATGTGGCAGACCATGTCAATAGACCACGTCAGTAAGGACATGTGGCAGACCATGTTATTAGACCATGTAATCAAATACACATGGATCAGAACATGTGGCAGACCACGTCATCAAATTGGCTCATTCCATGTCAACACGTGACGTCAATAAGTTATGTCACTCTGGGAGATTTACTTCGGGAGATTTCACCACCAACAAATTTCAAAAGTCCCGAAGTTGCTCTCATTCATCGATCTAAGATACATTGGGAGTTAGGAAAACCATTATATTCAGGAGAATACCATGTGCCACATGAGGAGATCCGTGTCAACAAGACTACGTCAACAAGGAAACATGGCACAATCAGATAATGAAAAGTGTCAAGTTGAATCGACATTTAAGGTACATGGAAATCCCGAATCTGAGTGACACGTGATATCTACTCAACTTGGGATACATCATCAAGTGACATAATAAAGTTACATCACTATGGGAGTTTTTACTTTGGTATTTTTACCACCAACACTTGCCCATAGTCCCGAAGTCCCGAATGTTGAAATCCCGAAGTGGACACAAGATGTCTGATCTGAAGATCACTTCAAGAGAATTCTCAACCTTCGATCTACTACAGTGGAAGGATAGTGTAAGTGGATGTATTAACCGACAGTAAGTGGTCTCCACCACTTATGACTTACTCAACAAGTGATCACTCCGAAGGAAAATGGAGTAATGTTTATTCAAAACCTCCGAAGTTTTGAATAAACTTTATGGTATACCTATGGTATACCATAATTTCAGATAGAAGATAGAAGATTAAGTGCGGTGATGAGATTTTATGGTATACCTATGATCATGAAATAGAGTTGATTCAATAATGGATCACTGCTACTAGATTTGAATTACTATATGAACTCTAGTTGGATAGACTGCGTTCTATCAACAAGTCAGGTCTTGTGGAAAGCTAAGTCTTACTTCAGTTGGTGCTGATACAAAATTGTTGGTGCTAGGAAATGCATATCACTATATTCATATATATATACATATCAATTATACAAAATCTTAAACAAACATCCGGTATCTCTTGTGTCCATTTTGATTATGATTTGATTGTTCTTAATATGTACAATTATGTTTTAACTACTAACTTGAAAGAATAAAAGTTATAAAAGTCCACACACTAATTCACCCCCCCCCTCTTAGTGTGGGTGATGTGTTCAACAATCGGTATTAGAGAGGGTTTCTTCAGCATAGTTTAAACACTGGAAGGTATATTCTAAAGAAATGGGTGGACAAATGGCTTTGTCCGCAATTGAATCTCCCTTATTTGATGGAACAAATTATTCCTCATGGAGAGAAAATATGAAAAAGTATTTGAAGTCAAAAGGATCTGAAGTT
The DNA here is from genome assembly GCA_009831015.1 of Picea engelmannii. Classification (NCBI taxonomy): domain Eukaryota; kingdom Viridiplantae; phylum Streptophyta; class Pinopsida; order Pinales; family Pinaceae; genus Picea; species Picea engelmannii. Next base: position 10,789 of record ML828505.1, on the reverse strand, counting down.
TGGAATTTAGTAGTAAGCAATCCTTGGGACCTAACTACATCAAATAATCTATCCAAGATTACACTCCAAAGAAGAGCAAGGAAGAAGAATGAAGTGGCATTGAAGATTCTTCTCAATGGATTATTAGATATAGTCAAGGCAAGCATAGGACTATGCACATCCTCCAAGGACTTATGGCTGAAGTTAGAAAAGATGTATCAAATCAAAAGTGAAGACACATAAGACATTCCTATCAAGGATGAAGTTGAGGACTCAACCATCAATAAAGGTAAATAATCTCCACAATATTTTGATTGCAATAATGTTGATATTGAATCCTCCCCTGCAAGTAAAGAAGAATACTCAGATATAATAAAAGAATGTTTTGTTAGCATTTATCCCATGGAAGAAGTAGAATAATAACTATCAAAGGCCAAACAAAAGGTTTATTGGAGTCTCAGTGAATACCACTATGACCATAATGATTCAAACTATAGCTATCTTCATGACTACACTAAAGAATTTCTTGAAAAGAGTCAAAAGCATATATTGGAAATAAAGGAAATGATCAAGGATAATGAAAAGATAATATATGAGTAGGATAATCAATTATAAGAAAGAGAAGAGGAGATCTAGAAGCCAAAGAAATAAATTAGTGAAGTAAAAGAAAAGAAGAAGGAAGATGATGAGCTTAGAAATCAAGAGCATATCCTGGAAATAAAAGAAAAGCTCAAAGACAGTGAAGAAATCATATTTGAGAAAAAGATGCAGTTAGAAAACAAGGAAGAGGAGATCAAAAGATTCAAAACAAAAGTTACTAATCTAACAAAAGAAAAAGAAGAGGAGATTGAAAAACTGAAAAATGAAATCAATTAAGCAAAAGAAGAAAAGAAGGAAGATGATGAACCAAGCAAAAACCTTGCAGAACTAAAAGAACTAAGGGAAAGCTATGTCAATATTAAAATCCACTTTGAAGAAGGTAAAAGAAGGGAGGCGGTAGCGAGGAACCAACTGATAAAAAAGGAAGAATCATGTCATAAGATGGAAGCATAAGTTGTGAATCTTAAAAAGAAGGTTGAGAAGTTAAACACCCAAATCAAGTTCATGAACAACTCCATGGCCCTGGATGAGATCTTGGATAGTCAGAGATCACTAAGTGACAAATCCAATCTTGGATACAACAAGGAAGAAATCAGTACTCCTAAGAAACTTGATGTAGGTCCTTCATTTGTAAAAGGTGAAATTAGGTGTGACACGGGTCCTTCATTTGTAAAGGATGAAGACAGGTCTGAGAGAGCTCCTTCATTTGTTAAAAGTGAAAGCAGGTATGACTCAGGTTCTTCATGTTCAAGAAATGAAAGAAACACTACAAAATTTAGAAGATCAGATCAAGGAAGACATCCAGAAGTGACTCATACACGTCAAAGAAATTTTGTAAGAGAGACATCTTCATGGATGAATCAAATAAGGTATCAGAGTGTTTTTAATGGTTATTGTTTTTCTTGTAATGAATATGGTCATAAAGCCTTGGATTGTAGGCATCATGCAAGAAAACAAGTTGGTAGGTTCAACAACAGTATAAGATGTTGGAACTGCAATCATGTTGGACATATTGCTACACATTGTTACACTATGAGATGCTATAGTTGTGGTGGATATCGCCACAAAGCCGATAATTGTTGGAACTCAAGAAAACAGTCAATGAGAAATGATTTATACAATACGACAAAAGGAGTAAAAGTAACATGGAAGAAAAATGAAGTTGCAGTAATAGAAGATCAGAGAACAAAGTTCAAGAAACCAGGACACTCGTAGATGTGGATAGCAAAGACTAAACAAGTGAATAGGAGTGAAGTTGATTGTTCCAAAAATAATGTTAGTCATGTGAAAAACATAGTATAAACTTTATCATATGACTTTAGAGAAAATTACAGTAAAGAAGCATCTTGGATAAAGAAAGAAACATCTGGTTAGAGATCGATGAGAATCAAAGTGAAGATCCAAGTGTTGTTTGAAAAATATGAGCTACAATTGCACAATGCTCTAGTAGGACAACAACATCCACAAAAACAACATTTTTATGTACAAAATGATGTACATGACATCCTGTAGAGATAACAAGAGGAGAGACCCTATTAGAAAAAGTTACCCTTTTAGAAATAAAGGAAGAGAATAGTAAAAAGAAGAGAGAGAAGAATGTCAGGGGGAATCATTCAGTTATGACAAGAAAAGGATGATTGTAGGAAGAGTTACCTAAGTTCAGATTCTGGTCAGTAACATATAAACCTTTACCACAGGAGGAAAAAACCTTTGCCATTGATTTAAAAGGGGGAGATGAACTTCATAAGAGGAAAGCATTATCACAGGGGGAGTTTTGTATATGAAGTTAGTAGGTTGCCCTCAATGACAAAGGGGGTGATTGTTGGAAATATTTTCAATGATGTGAACAGTCAATGTGATGATTTGTTGTTATGATGAAATATCATTGTGATTTACCATAGATGGGATTGTCATTGATGTCAATAGTATATCAGTTAGCAGAAAATGTCGAACAATATGCAGAGATAGGAAGCATAGGCTCAGGAGGAGGAGCGAATAGTATGCAGAGATCAAAGAGCTCGAAAGGAAGCGTAAGATCTAGAGGAGGAGCTAATAGTATGCAGAGATAAAAGATCGGAATGAAAAGCATAAGATCAGGAGGAGGAGCGAACAGTATGAAAAGATCAAATCTCAGAAGGAAAAGAGCAAGGATGATTTTAAGGATGGAAATTTATTTTTAAATGTAGAAACCTTGGCGAATATTACTAATCCTTCATATGTCAACTATAAATGTTTGGCGATAGTTTTGTAAAAATATTCAAATTTATAAGTATTTTATGTAGTTTTTATAAAATTTTGGCGACTTTTACGGTAAAATAATTTTATCCTATAGAATTTGGGTGAATTATTTTTAAAATAGCGAATCTCGTTTTTGGAAAAACCATAGAAAATTAGCCCATGAGCAAAATTTAGCCCCTAAAATCATCCCTGGAAAAGAGTAAGCTTAGGGTGAGAAGCCTCAACAGTCCTCTGATCAATAAATTGACCATATTGATCATCTCATATTACGAATGTTGGCCATATGAGTGATCGTGACCTTGAGGACTGTTGGAGGATCGTGACCATTAGATATTCAAGCCAGATCAATGACAAGGATAGATTGTGGAGATCGGAAGGAGAATTAAATGACTCACTAGTTCCAATACTGCAATTGGTCTAGATCGTCAGATATCATTGACTTCAATATCGATGACTATGGTTGATCCAACAAATTATCAGATTAAGTCGGATTGAGTTGTGAACGTAGGATGTCCAATCACCAAATCAATGATAGGGACATATTGCAGATATCGAAAGGATAATTAAATATCGCACTAGTTCCAATACCTCAATTAGTCAGGAATGTCAGACCTTATAGCTTCGAATATCGATGATTTTCGTTTACTCAACAATAACGTATAACTTCAAATTGTGGAGTCTGGGTGATGAGTTAAATCACTTGCAATTTGTGGTTCTGCAATCATCCTTGATCGTGGATCTGCTTCAAGAATCTTCGCAATCATTGGATCACTTTTGAGTGGAAGGACAATATAAGCGAGGTAAAAGACCTGAGATCTCATTTATGTGAATTTCCTTCAGTCGTTGGATCATTCCAAGTGGAAGGACAAGATAATATAGAAGAATATTTGTAGATATATCGAGCCATCTATCTAATAACATGATTGACGAACAACATTTAGTTTAGGTTCAGATATGAGAGGAGGTTACTGTTCAGGGAATCTCACTTCAGAAGTATTGGCAAATTGAAAATTTGAAGTACCCGAAGTCCCGAAATCTGAAATGAATAAGGACCATCAGATATGGAGGATATATGATGACCATTGGATCAGGGTTGTTGGTCAACATACCATGTTAGGAAGGACACATGGAAGACCATGTCAGAAGACCACGTTAGCAGACCACGTCTACAAGGACATGTGGTAGACCACGTCTACAAGGACATGTGGTAGACAACGTTAGCAAGGACATGTGGCATACCATGTCAGTAGACCACGTCAACAAATATGCATGGAATAATCAGATGATGACAAGTGTCAAGAGGAAATTGGCCCATGCCATGTCAACATGTGACATCAATATGTTACGTCACTCTAGGAGATTTACTTTGGGATTTTTCACCACCAAAAAATGTCAAAAGTCCTGAAGTCCCAAGGGATGAAGGTTTGAGGTCGCTATCAGCCATTGATATAAGATAAATCGGGAGTTAGGAAACCGTTAGATCCAGGAGAAGAACATGTTCCACATGAGGAGATCCATGTCAACAAGATTATGTTATCAAGGACACATGGCACAATCAGATATTGACAAGTGTCAAGTTGAATCGGCATTTCAGGTATGTGAAAATCAAGAATATGAGTGACATGCAAAATCTACTCAACTTGTGACACATCATCAAGTGGCGTAAGAAATTTATGTCACTACAGGAGTTTTTTATTTCAGAGTTTTACCACCAACAATTGCCCAAAGTCTTGAAGTCCCGAAGTGGACACGAGACATCCAATCTGAAGATCACTTCGGGAGGATTCTCGATCGTCGATCTAATACAGTGGAAGGATAGTGTAAGTGGAAGTATTAACCAACAACAAGCGGTCTCCACCACTTATGAATTACTCAAGAGGTGATCACTCCGAAGTAAAATGGAGCAACGTTTATTCAAAACCTTCAAAGTCCCAAATGCCAAAGTCCCGAAGTAGACATGGGTCGTCTGATTTGAAGAATACTTCGGGTGCACTCTCAAGAATTGATCAAAATACAGTGGAAGGATAGAGTAATTATAATAGCCGAAGCCCCAAAGTAAATGATGTCCATCCATCTCATTGCTTGATTAAGTCCTGGCCACTGGATTAAGCAATGAAAGGATAGATGTAAGGATTGAATATGACCATTGGTCCAGTTCCTTGATATAAATGAGAACCATCTGATCTATTCGGAAAAATATTCTTCGAGATATTTGAAAGGTGGCGAAGTCTTGAAGTCTCAACAATTGTCCATCTCATCAGGATATTGAATCATGACCGTTGAATTGATAATCACTCAAGCGCTTGTTGTGCCTAACATTTGAATAACGCCATTGGTCATATGGTAAATACATTTGAAAGGAAAAATGTAATGCGTCGCTTAAATTTATAAGCCTATGGTTCTACACCAATGATCATATGAACATGGTTTGAAGGAAGCGTCGATTTATGTAATCACAGAGATGAAGGAAATCGATCCATACCAGTGATCGATTTATGAAAGTAAAGGGGATGCTAGGTGTAAAGTTCAAGACCCTGAATGATGATCTCTAGTGGTCCCAAAATTTGTTGTAAATGAAAAAGTTAGTTATAACGTGTTTCACAAGTCATACCAATAACTTAAACAAGTTTTGAGCATAGAAACTACAAATACAACCATGATTGGTTCATTGGATTGTATGCTTGGTAAATAAGACGAGCTTGTGGAAAAGATAGGCTCGCTGAGAAAGAGAGGCCTACGGAGAAAAATGAAGGGGATGTAGACCTAAGGTCCGTGCGAATATCAGAGGGAAGAAGAAGTGAATAAGGCATGGATATCAGAGGAAAGATAAAGAGAATAAGGCATGAATTTTAGACAAAAGATGAAGTGCGGTGATGAGATTTTATGGTATACCTCTGATCATGAAATAGAGTTGATTCAATAATGGATCACTGCTACTAGAGTTGAATTACTATATGAACTCTATTTGGATAGAATGCATTCAATAAGTTGGTGCTCTCTGAGAAGTTGGTGCTCCTTACCTCAGTTGGTGCTGATACAAAATAGTTGGTGTTGGGAAATTCATATTACTATATTCACATATATATATACATATCAATTATTAAAAATATTACACAAACATCTAGTATATCTTGTGTCCATTGTGATTATGATTTGATTGTTCTTAATCGGTACAATTATGTTTTAACTACTAACTTGCAAGAAGAAAAGTTATAAAAGTCCACACACTAATTCACCAAGCAAAAAACCTTGCAGAACTAAAAGAACTAAGGGAAATCTATGTCAATATTAAAATCCACTTTGAAGAAGCTAAAAGAAGGGAGGTGGTAGCGAGGAACCAACTGATCAAAAAGGAAGAATCATTTCATAAGATGGAATCATAAGTTGTGAATATTAAAAAGAAGGTTGAGAAGTTAAACACACAAATCAAGTTCATGAACAACTCCATGGCCCTGGATGAGACCTTGGATAGTCAGAGATCACTAAGTGACAAATCCGGTCTTGGATACAAAAAGGAATAAATCAGTACTCGTAAGAAACCTGATGCAGGTCCTTCATTTGTAAAAGGTGAAATCAGGTGTGACATGGGTCCTTCATTTGTAAAGGATGAAGACAGGTTTGAGAGAGCTCCTTCATTTGTTAAAAGTGAAAGCAGGTATGACTCATGTTCTTCATGTTCAAGAAATGAAAGAAACACTACAAAATTTAGAAGATCAGATCAAGGAAGACATCCAGAAGTGACTCATACACCTCAAAGAAAGTTTGTAAGAGAGACATCTCCATGGATGAATCAAATAAGGTATGAGAGTGTTTTTAACGGTTATTGTTTTTCTTGTAATGAATGTGGTCATAAAGACTTGGATTGTAGGCATCATGGAAGAAAACAAGTTGGTAGGTTCAACAACAGTATAAGATGTTGGAACTGCAATCATGTTGGACATATTGCTACACATTGTTACACTATGAGATGCTATAGTTGTGTTGGATATTGCCACAAAGCCCATAATTGTTGGAACTCAAGAAAACAGTCAATGAGAAATGATTTATACAATACGACAAAATGAGTAAAAGGAACATGGAAGAAAAATGAAGTTGCAGTAATAGAAGATCAGAGAACAAAGTTCAAGAAACCAGGACACTCATAGATGTGGATTGCAAAGACTGAACAAGTGAATAGGAGAAAAGTTGATTGTTCCAAAAATAATATTAGTCATGTGAAAAGCATAGTATAAACTTTATCAGATGACTTTAGAGAAAATTACAGTAAAGAATCATCTTGGATAAAGACAGATACATCTGGTTAGAGATCGATGAGAATCAAAGTGAAGATCCAAGTGTTGTTTGAAAAATATGAGCTACAATTGCACAGTGCTCTTGTAGGACAACAACATCCGTAAAAACAACATTTTTATGTACAAAATGATGTACATGACATCCTGTAGAGATAACAAGAGGAGAGACACTATTATAAAAAGATACCCTTTTTGAAATAAAGGAGGAGAATAGTAAAAAGAAGAGAGATAAGAATGTCAGGGGGAATCATTCAGTTATGACAAGAAAATGATGATTGTAGGAAGAGTTACCTAAGTTCAGATTCTGGTCAGTAACATATAAACCTTTACCACAGGAGGAAAAACCCTTTGCCATTGATTTAAAAGGGGGAGAGGAACTTCATAAAAGGAAAGCATTATCACAGGGGGAGTCTTGTATATGAAGTTAGTAGGTTTCCCTCAATGACAAAGGGGGTGATTGTTGGAAATATTTTCAATGATGTGAACAGTCGATGTGATGATTTGTTGTTATGATGAAATATCTTTGCGATTTACCATAGATGGGATTGTCATTGATGTCAATAGTATATCAGTTAGCAGAAAATGTCAAACAATATGCAGATATAGGAAGCATAGGCTCAGGAGGAGGAGCGAATAGTATGCAAAGATCAAAGAGCTCGAAAGGAAGCGTAAGCTTTGGAGGAGGCGATAATAGTATGCAAGGATAAAAGATCGGAATGAAAAGCGTAAGATCAGAAGGAGGAGTGAACAGTATGAAAATATCAAATCTCATAAGGAAAAGAGTAAGCTCAGGGTGAGAAGCCTCAACAACCGTCTGATCAATAAATTGACCATATTGATCATCTCATATTACGAATGTTGGCCATATGAGTGATCTTGACCTTGAGGACCGTTGGAGGATCGTGACCAACAGATCTTCAAGCCAGATCAATGACAAGGATAGATTGTCGAGATCGGAAGGAGAATTAAACGACTCACTAGTTCCAATCCTGCAATTGGTCTAGATCGTCAGATATCATTGACTTGAATATCGACGACTATGGTTGATCCAAAAAATTATCAAATTAAGTTAGATTGAGTTGTGACCGTAGGATGTCAAATCGCCAGATCAACGATAGGGACATATTGTAGAGATCGAAAGGAGAATTAAATATCATGCTAGTTCCAATCCATCAATTAGTCAGGAATGTCAGACCTTATAGCGTCGAATATCGATGATTTTGGTTGACTCAACAATAACGCACAAATTCAAATTGTGGAGTTTGGGTGACGAGTTAAATCACTTGGAATTTGTGGTTCTGCAATCATCCTTGATCGTGGATCTGCTTCGAGAATGTTCGCAATCGTTGGATCACTTTTGAGTGGAAGGACAGGATAAGCGAGGTAAAAGATATAAGATCTCATTTATGCGAATTTCCTTCAGTCGTTGGATCATTCTAAGTGGAAGGACAAGATAATATAGAAGAATATTTGTAGATATATTGAGCCATCGATCTAAGAACATGATTGATGAACAACATTTATTTTAGGTTGAAATATGAGAGGAGGTTACTGTTTGGGGAATCTCACTTCAGAAGTATTGGCAACTTGAAAATTTGAAGTACCCGAGGTCCCGAAATCTGAAATGAATAAGGACCATCAGATATAGAGGATATACGATGACCATTGGATCAGAGTTGTTGGTCAACATACATACCATGTTAGGAAGGACACATGGAAGATTATGTCAGAAGACCACGTCAGCAGACCGCGTCTACAAGGACATGTGGTATACCACGTCTACAAGGACATGTGGTAGACCACGTTAGCAAGGACATGTGGCATACCATGTCAGTAGACCATGTCAACAAATACGCATGGAATAATCAGACGATGACAAGTGTCAAGAGGAAATTGGCCCATGCCATGTCAACACGTGACATCAATATGTTACGTCACTCTGGGATATTTACTTTGGGAGTTTTCACCACCAAAAAATGTCAAAAGTCCTGAAGTCCCAAGGGACAAAGGTTTGAGTTCGCTATCAGCCATCGATATAAGATAAATAGGGAATTAGGAAACCGTTAGATCCAGGAGAAGAACATGTTCCACATGAGGAGATCCACGTCAACAAGACTATGTTAGCAAGGACACATGGCACAATCAGATATTGACAAGTGTCAAGTTGAATTGGCATTTCAGGTATGTGAAAATAAAGAATATGAGTGACATGCAGAAGCTACTCAACTCATGACACATCATCAAGTGGCGTAAGAAATTTATGTCACTACAGGAGTTTTTTATTTCGGAGTTTTACCACCAACAATTGCTCAAAGTCTTGAAGTCCTGAAGTGGACACGAGACATTCGATCTAAAGATCACTTCGAGAGAATTCTCGATCGTCGATCTAATACAGTGGAAGGATAGTGTAAGTGGAAGTATTAACCGACAATAAGCGGTCTCCACCACTTATGACTTACTCAACAGATGATCACTTCGAAGGAAAATGGAGCAGCATTTATTCGAAACCTTCAAAGTCCCTAAGTGGACATAGGTCTTCTGATCTAAATTATACTTCGGGTGCACACTCAAGCATTGATCAAAATACAGTGGAAGGATAGCGTAATTATAATAGCCAAAGTCCCAAAGTAAATGATGTCCATCCATCTCATTTCTTGATTAAGTCCTGGCCACCAGATTAAGCAATGAAAGGATAGATGTAAGGATTGAATATGACCATTGGTCCAGTTCCTTGATATAAATGAGAACCATCTGATCTATTCGGAAAAATCTTCTTCGAGATATTTGAAAGGTGGCGAAGTCTCGAAGTCTCAACAATCATCCATCTCATCAAGATATTGAATCATGACCATTGAATTGATAAGCACTCAAGCGCTTGTTGTGCCTAACATTTGAATAACGCCATTGGTCATATGGTAAAGACATTTGAAAGGAAAAATGTAATGTGTCGCTTAAATTTATAAGCCTATGGTTCTACGCCAATGATCATATGAACATGGTTTGAAGGAAGCGTCGATTTATGTAATCACAGAGATGAAGGAAATAGATCCATACCAGTGATCGATTTATGAAAGTAAAGGGGATGCCGGGTGTTGTTCCCGAGTCTGTACTTAAGGCTCAAAAGTACAGTGTCAAGGCATCCGAAAGTGGTTAAAATATGGAGAAGGGAGAAACATCAACCATTGGAGAAGGAAACTAAGGGAGATTTCTTCGTTGGCGTTGTCTGGCTTCGAATTGTTCCTGGGTAGTTATGTATCGTTCAATGGTTTCCCATGATTGTTCAAGTTCGACCCGGTTAGTTCTTGTTTTAAGGATAGTGTTGAAAAGGTTTAGGGCGATGTGTGTTTGGTTCAATAATTTGGGTTCGATGTTAGGTTGAATTGGTATAGGGACTGTCATGGGGGAACATTAAATATATATAAAGGACTTTTAGGAAAGATTAAGTGTTGTCTCAGTTTGATCTTATAAAAGAGAACTTACAGTTGCAAGAGTAACATGTAGATGCAAATCTAAGGCTCGTTCTCGTAACTGTATCATATCTTTATAAAAGGGGTGAGATGGGAGAAAAACATTGAGCCATTTACAGAGTAAAGTTCCAACCAGTGGAAAACTCACGACATAAACGAGAGAGGAAAATATGTAAGAAAATAACCAATGTAACAAAGAATATATGTAGAATT
>ML828504.1:30523-59509 GCA_009831015.1 Picea engelmannii | reverse complement strand
TTTCTAAGATCAACAACTTCAACTTCCAACTTATGGCATGAATCTTCCTTTTCATTTATTTGTTTTTTCAATAGTTCCTCTATCCTTTGGCTTCTTCAATTTGGGTCTTCAAATTGACATTAACTTCAAGACTTTTGCTAACATCATCATCTACCTTCTTCTTTCCTTCTTTTTGATTAATTATTTCATTCTTTAGTCTTTTGATCTCTTCTTCTTTTTATTCTAATTGAGTCCTTTTACTTTCTTATTGTTCTTTGAGAATCTTCTTTAGTGCCATGGTATGTATTGGTCACTTTTATAACACTTCCTTGGTGTATTTTTCAAGATACTAAAAAACAATTAAATAATGTCCTATTTCACTGCTAACATCATCTAACTCAGATAATACTTTTTCTTTAAGCTTCAACAACTCTTCTTCTTCATCTACACAAATTTCTACTATATCTTCTTCTTTATTTGTAGAAGAACATTCAAATCATCACACTTAGAATTATTTCAATCAGAGGATTTTGGAGATTATTTATCTTCATTGTCCTTGATGTAATTTTCTTCTTTATCTTGATATACCTTCTCTATCTTCAACCATAGATACTTGGAGGAAGTGCATTGTCCCATGCTTTCTTTGACCAAACTTGAGATTCCATTGAAGATGATATTGAGAGATAATTCAGCATTCTTCTTTTCTTCCTTTTGAGTTGCAATCTTTGAATTATTCTTCAAGGGAACTAATCCACCGATAACTGCTTTCCAATCACCTGCTCCTTTTTCCTTCAAATACCCTTTCATTTCTATTCTCCATGTTGAATAACTTGTCTCATCAAAGATTGGAAATTCATCATCCATTTGTGTGTCCATGGATCTCCTCCAAGCTTGCTAATGATTATAATGAAGGTCTGGCTTTGATACAAATTGTTGGAAACACTGAACACATTGAGAGAGGGGGGGTGAATCAGTGTAGGGATATTTTTCACTTCTTTACAAATCACCTTAGTTAACAATCACATTTTACTCATCATTCATTACTTTCATTTGCAACTAGTTGTTTGTATTTAAACAACAACAAACATCATAAATAAACCATCACCATAAAGAACACAAGGAGCCCAAGATATATGTATAAATTTCTTTTGTATTACGGACTACAATCCTTGGGGTTTATCAACATCAACTGAATATAGCAACAAATCTACAAGAGAACCAAATCTTAATGCAAGACTCAACCTACAAATCTCAGCAACAATTGAGAAGAGGAATTCAATCCTCAAGTACAAGACCCAACTTGTAGACATAACCAAGTTTGTCAACAGGGATGCGACCTATTTATACTACAACCCACGTATGTATGTGACTTGCCTATGTTGCAGCATGTGTATGTACGGGCCTTGGCCCATTGTCATCTTACGTACACCTTCAAAAACTAGGGTTTCTGAAACTTCACAACTTCTTCTCTTCATACCCTTTCTATATTTGTTACATCCACTAGTGATCTGTCATTGCAATATTCTTACCACTGCTCAATATGTATCATAACCAATCACAAACATATCTATACCATCCAAAAACCTATGCATTCTCCTTAATCATACACCATCATAGATCATGGATATCTCTCAATCAGAACTGAATTGAACTGAACTACTCAACCAACCAACTACCATATTCATACATCAATACAACCATATAAAGAATGTCTCAAGAATTCACCCTTCCATGAGCAAGACAATATGTACCCATACCATAACTTTTTAAGAATTTATGAACCTGTAGAATGATAATTTGGAACTTGCTTGAGACTTCAAGGACCTGACACCAACATATAGTCAAGCTTCCATGACTCTTCCCAATTGTATGCTTCCTTTCCTTTCTTTGACCTTCTAGGGGCTTCTATACAACACATGAGGGTTCTCCAACTTCACAAGGCCATAACTCTCTAACCGCGAGGAGTTATGTGATGTTACACATATCATTGGAAATTGCATGACGAGAACTATCCATCTAGAGTAGTATTACTTACAAATTCATTTATTTTCATTACAATATTCCATAATCAATCCTTGGGTTATTTAACCACACATTTAGGATGACTCGACCACTTAACCAATTGGACTTCCCAAAGCGTCTTCCGATGAGGGATTTCAGGATAAGGGGACTACTTTGGAGTTCATCCATTTGGTACTTCCTATCAACAATGACATGACCTCAATGATACAATTTATTCCTATCAAGAAACACATCACTATGACACCACTTGAAATCAATTACTTCAATCATTTGACACCAATTACATCTATGACCACATGATCCAGTAATAAATACATCAATGATATTACTATGAAAAAACATCAACCCTTTGACATTAATCCTTTGACATCAATGACAACACAATACAACAATAGAGGGGAAGGGAGAGAGAGGGGGGAGGCGCGAAGGGGGAGGAGAGAGAGAGAGAGAGAGAGAGAGAGAGAGAGAGAGAGAGAGAGATACTATGTTAACAAGAATGCGTGCATGAATTATTTTAATTTCAATTTTTATTAGCAATACATGCATGTTCTCTAATATGTGTTTCTGAGGAATGTGTGCATGTTCCTAAATAATTCATGTTGTAAATTTTGTGTGGTGGTTTGGTGAGTATCGAGGCTGTAGGATTAAGAACATGTGTGGATTTCTAGGAATGCAAACATGTTCTTACATGCGCACATTCCTTCGCACCACATTGCCATGTTTTTTGTCCATCAATTTCATGCACTCCCCCAAAATAAGATGGTTTATTGCAAAATAATTTAGAAAAGTGGATTGGGTTTATTAGGCATGTGGAAATTCTCCTTGGACCCCCCTTTATCCCCCTCTCTTATGGAATCATAGGCCCCCAACATTACTGTCCCTCTTGTATCACCACTAATGATGTTTTTATTTAATCTGTGTATGTACAATTACAATGCTAGCCTCTCGAGCCATTGATTAGTATAGGATCTTTGCCTCAAAACAAACTAGCTCACCAACCTAAATAACACATGCACAATTACATTACAATTCATGGGGATTAAAACTGGGATGTTAAAACACTTATGGATTGGATCAATTTTTCTCCATGATTCTCTAGTCTAGATGTTGTGCCCCAAAACTTCACATCCATATAAGATAATTTGAGTGACAAGTGTCTCTAATAGGAATTTCTTTTTTTACCTATAGAACCAACAAATTGGTGATTTAAAATTGCTCTTAGGGCCAAAATAGACTTTTCATCCTCCATTAATCATTTTCTCAATGTTATAGTTCCAATTAATCTTCTGATGAAGSTGAACTTYAGGATAATTTTATGAATAACTTTCTCTGAGGTGTTATTTCCATACACAAAATTAAAGTAGTGATTTTATTGGATTTGATTATCATAACATTTCTCTTATTTATACTTATTAACATATGAAAATTCTCACTTGATATGAGATGGATATCTCACAAGAAGAATGATAACATCAAGTTAAAGAAGGATCCTCAATTTTTCTTCCAACATGCTTCTAACTTGTTAATGTAAATTCCAAAAAGGCTAGGAAACCAAGAACAATCTTGCTTAACCCCTATATTACAATTAATTTCTTCTAACCAACCCTCATGAACAATAACTTTTCATATAAACATTACTATAGAATACCTAATATTTATTTTATTATTTTTACATTTCTTTGAGATAATCCTAAGAGTAGATAAGTGGTGAATGGTTGAATCATAGCTTCTAAAACTAGCTTCCCCTTTATCTCATTTTCCCCAAATCTTTAACCATATGCTAATATGTTTTTTTCATATTAATTTCATATAACCTAACTAGGAATTTCATATAACATGACTAGGAGAAGAGCAATGACAAATTGTTCTTAAGGAAAAAATATACTTTTCATCCTCCATTAATCATTTTCTCAATGCTATAGTACTAATTAACCTTGTGCTGAAGGTGAACTTCAGGATAATTTTATGAATAACTTTCTCTGAGGTGTTATTTCCATACACAAAATTAACTTAGTGATTTTATTGGATTTGATTATCATAACCTTTCTCTTATTTATACTTATTAACATATGAAAATTGTTACTTGATATGAGATGGATATCTCACAAGAAGAATGATAGCATCAAGTTAAAGAAGAAGGATCCTCACTTTTTCTTCCAACATGCTTCTAACTTGCTTCTAACTTAATGTAAATTCCAAAAAGGGTAGGAAACCAAAAACAATCTTTCTTAACCCCTATATTACAATTAATTTCTTCTAACCAACCCTCATGAACAATAACTTTTCATATAAACATTACTATAGCATACCTAATATTTATTTTATTATTTTGACATTTCTTTGAGATAATTCTAAGAGTAGATATGTGGTGAATGGTAGAATCATAGCTTCCCCTTTATCGCATTTTCCCCAACTCTTTAACCATATGCTAATATTTGTTTTTTCATATTAATTTCATATAACCTAACTAGAATTTCATATAACATGACTCGAAGAAGAGTAATGACAACGGGTTTGTCAGGATTTAAAAAATAATTTTTAAAAATAAGAATGATGAAGCTTTAAGACCATGGTTTAGGAAAAAGATTGATAATTCAAAAAATCCTTAACTTTTGTTTTAGCTTGCTTTACCTTAATTTTTATTTCTAACAATAAATATTTGAAAAAAAAAATGGGGTAAGTTTAACCCAAACTCAATGTTTGAACTCTTTCTTTTCTTTGTAATAAGGGTTCGAATATTGTTTGAAAGAGTAGGAGATTCATAAAGAACAAAAATTCCAATGAATCAATGAAATCATATTATTTATAGATATTTATATTAATATATTTTAGGAATATATCAGATTTTTTTAATAGTAACTTTCTTCGCAATCTTATAATTTTTGTGGATTCATAAAGAATGTGGAGGACCAATTCCAATCTCTCAATGCAATCATATTATTTGTAAATATTTACTCTAATAGACCTTAGAGACTTATCACATTTTTCGTAAAATATCAGTAGAGATTTTGATATCCGCTGATATGATTTTGGTTTAGTGCCCCTCATTATCTATACTACTCTCTATTCCTCCCTACTCTCTCTCTCTCTCTCCACCCCTCTTTCTCTTCCATCCCCTTATATTCCCCTATCTCTCCATCATCCTATCTCTCCATCAATATCTTTCTCTCTCCCTCCCTCCCTCACTCCCACCCCATATTTGACCCCCCTCTCTCCATCCATCCCTTTCTCTCTCTCAATCATCACCCTATGTCTCTCTCTCACTATCTCCCTCCTTCAATTCCTCCCTCCCTCTATTTCTCTCTCACTCTCTCCCTCATTTTCTCCCTCCCTCTCTCCTCTTCTTCTCCTCTCTCACTCTCTCCCTCTTTCCCTCCCTCTCTTTGATCCACCCTCCCCCCTCTATATATTTACCTCTATCTATCTCCCTCTCTCTACCTTACTCTCTCTCCTTGTCTCCCTATCTCCCTCTCTCTATGTCCCATATCTCTCTCTCTACAACCCCCCTCTCTCTCTTTCCCTCTCTCTCCCCCTCTCTATCACCCCCCTCTCTCTTGTGCTCTATCTAATCCTCTTGAGAGAGAGAGAGAGAGAGAGAGAGAGAGAGAGAGAGAGATGGAGGGGGAGATAGAGTGTGATAGGAAGCGCACGAGAGAGAGAGAGAGAGAGAGAGAGAGAGAGAGAGAGAGAGAGAGAGATGGAAGGATTCAAGGAGAGAGGGTTAGAGAGAGAGAGAAATATGGAGAGAGAGGGGCCTAGAGAGGGAGAGAATGGGGAGGGGAGAGTGATCCAGATCATGTTGAGAACAAAATGAAGGCAGAGATATAAAAATGATATATATATACAGATATTGAAATAAACACAGAGATACAATAATGCATATTTTTTATTAATGAGAGAATGTATAGAAATTGTAAAATTATAGAGTGAACGATTCACTAGAATGGTGGAAGATTATCTATGAGAATAGATGTAATGGATATGCTCATTTGAAATAAGATGATGATGTTTAAAATGAGGATCTATAGGCCTTTTTACAATAAATAAAATCCAATAACCTAACCCTAAAAGATGAAATGCCTATTAGGTAGCTAGAGAGGTAGTAGTGGGGGCCCAGATGGACCATAGTGATAATAGTGGAGGCCATTCAATGTAAGGTGGACTAGGTCCACTATATTATTAAATAAGGCCCACTATGGTATTTAGATATAATAAATGTAAGAAGACTTCTTAGAAGGTTCTACTTCTAGAAGATTCCTCCTCTAGAATGTTCTTAGGTGATGGTAACACTATATAAAGGGGTTCAAGAAATGTAATGGGATATGAAGACAATTATTGTATTTGGAGCGGTAGTTCCATAGGAGGATGCCCCCTTGAAGAGGCAGGTGAATAGGAGAGGATCCCTTCCATAATAGGATCCATTGTATGGTGTTGCCCTATCTCAAGGGTTTCTATAATAAAGTTGTGGTTTTTTATATTGTTCTCTAAATATTTGTGGTATTTTTGTATGCAAGTATTTTGTTCTTAACAAGTGGTATCAAAGCACTTTCCTTGGTAGGCATTGTGGGCAAATATTTTTTATTTTTTGCAGATTTTTTTTCGGACAAAAAAAAAGGGTCATGACATTCCATAAATGTTTGGTTTATTTATGCGTAATATTTGAAGAAACATATTGTATATCTGAGTTATTCTCAGAAAAAAACCCAATTAAAAAAAACAAAATCTTCTGAAACGGAGTCCGAGAAGTCAATATATTGAAGTTTTAAAATCTGCAATTTTTCTGGGTTTTTTCTACGGACGGTGGTGCGGTTTTTTTCATTTTTGTAGCAGTTGGAGGCCAAATTTTCCCAAACAAATTACAGATATGATTTAATCTCACAATTTCACCCAATTTCAAAAAACAAATCAGCCGAAATGGAGTCTGGGAAGTGAAGTTATGAGCATTTTAAATTCAACAGTTTTTAGGGTTTTTCTGGAAAACGCTACGATTTTCTGCAGTAAGTTATTGTTATATTTTTTGGGTTTTTTCGTGATGGCCGTGGGAATGAAGAGTTCATAAATTTTCATAGGGTTCTCATATGGATATTTCTTCTCAAACACAAATAAATTCTACAGATTCCTGAAGCATTAAAAACACGATTGTTTGACACATTGTATGGCAGAGTGCATGATAAATTGCATGACCTTGCAAATGGTCTCAATGATAGTTTTTGTAGTATTCAAGATTCATTGGTGTGCAAAAGAGATTTATTATGGTGAACATCAGAGATGAATATAATCAAGAAATCTATGCTTGGTATGATTTTTATGCCAATTGTGATGATTGGTATATGGATTGTTGTCATTTTTGGGATGACAACTAGTTTTATATTTTATTTGATGAGAATGAATGTGAAAAATCCACCTTCTGTAGAGAGAATCAATGTGACAAATTTGGAGGCAATTATTATTACAAGTGTCCATCCTTCATATTCTACAATGGTATTATTCCTTCCAGATTCTGCTACGACCCTTTTCCACTATGTGGATGGGTCTTCTTATTTGGATCCACATGACATGTGTCGGTCTTTGGAGCATCATTTAGAGTTGGTTATTGGGTTCCAAAATATTCCACGGACAGTTCACATGAGCACTTGGACATGGGACCCGGGTTTACAATGGCGGTTGGATTACTTCAGCATGGTGGCTTTCCTTTCTACATGGGACCTTGGTTCTTCAGTCTTCTTCAACATTATGGTCCACGATTATCCATGGGACCCTAGTATATGGTTGCACAACAAGCATTCAGGACAAGACTTTCATAAGGGGGATGGAATGTTAGGTAGCTAGAGAGATAGTAGTGGGGGCCCAGAGGGCCCATAGTGATAATAATGGATGCCATTCAATGTAAGGTGGACTAGCTCCACTATATTATAAATAAGGCCCACTATGGTAGTTATATATAATAAATGGATAGTTAGATATAATAAATGTAAGAGGAATTCTTAGAAGGTTCTACTTCTAGAATAGCCTTCCTCTAGAATGTTTTTAGGTGAGGTAGCACTATATAAAGGGGTTCAAGCAATGTAATGGGATATGAAGAGACAATTATTGTATTTGGAGTGGTAGTTCAATAGAAGGTCGCCCCCTCGAAGAGGAAAGTGAATATGAGAGGATCTCTTCCATAATAGGATCCATTGTATGGTGTTTCCCTACCTCAAGGGTTTCTATAATAAAGTTGTGGTTTTCTATATTTCTCTCTGAATCTTTGTGGTATATCTGTATGCAAGTATTTGGTTCTTAACAATGTCAAAAGGTTTGCGGGCCATGATGGGGGTATTTGGTACGTTAAGTTCCCAAGGATGTAAATTTTGCATATGATCTATGTTTGGGGAGAACGATAGATCATTTAAAATTTCTATACGAGGACTACACATGTTTCCATCAAACTCTTTCTAAATCCTGTAGTGCGACTGTGGAGGGCCCAAAAAACATTGTTTGGGGCCTCAAAACGACCCCGAAAGTTTAGGACCCAAAACACTGTAGAGCAACTGGCAAGGTGGAAACCCTTATTTTAAGCCAGTGGAATAGGTGGATGGCCACCGATTTCCACCTGGATCAATACTCCCCCCTTAGGAAGCAATGGTCTCCATGTAGAAAGGAAAGTCCCCATGGAATCTTTTGTTGAATCTGAACATTGGCAAGTTGCTTGCCTTGTAGAAGAATTTGTCATGGTTAACTTGTTGAAGGTTGTTGGAGGGTTTGGTTTCATTTAAACAATCTAGCTGCATGATCTTCCTAAGTGTGGGAGGACTCTATCAATGAAGATGTAGCATGAATAACATGAAGGGATTTATCATAACTTTATTTGACTGGGCAATGTGGAGGCACCCCCCGTAGGTGTAGTAGGAATATCTTGGTGCTCTTCTACAATATTATTGATCTTGTTTTGTTGTATAGAAGGGTCTTGGGATGAGGCTGCATTGGTTTCAGTGTCCTTCTCTTCTGACCAAACTTTTAAGAGGATAAAATTTGTGGTATGAGAGATTACTTTGCATAATTGTTTTGTTTGGATAGTAGTTGGAACTACATATGGTATCTTGTAGGGTTTATCCCCCATAGTAAAAATGATGCTAGGAGGTAAAGACTCATAAACAACATGACACCTTCACATATATGTCTGGCCTAATATAACATCACATACTGCTAGTGGGGAAACATCACACAATACCTCATCCTTAAAGGGCTCCATGCCTTATGATAGGTGGCACTATTGGATGACATGAAGATCTTGGCCCTGGCGAAGCCACCCAATGTTGTATGGTTTTGGGTGTGGTTTTTTCATCAAATGCAACTGCTTAATGACCTCTTATAATATGAGGTTCTTCTAGCTTCCACTATCAACAATAAAATGCAACAGGGTCCCCTTCACCCACATCTATGAATGGAAAAGGTGCTCCCCCTCCTCAGGATCCTATGGTTATTCTAGTTGGATTGTTGTGGTCATGAAAATAGAAGTGGGTTCTTCATAAATTATATCTCCTTTTATTATTGTTTGAATCAGAGTCTGATTCGAGCCTTGATTCTATTTCTTTAAGTTCGGTTACCAATGACTATTTTGAGCGACATTCATCGGTGTTGTGCAAAGGGATTTTGTGGAAATCGCACCACTTCCCAATGTCCTTCTTTGTCTTCCCATTTCTCTTCTTTTCCTATGGCTTGGAATGGTTGTCTTGAGTTTGGATATTCTATGGATTAGGGCTTCCTTTACCATACTTTGGTTGTTGGATATTTGCAGACCCAAATTCCCACTTATTCTGCTGCTTAAATTTCTTCTTGATTTTGACAACATATCTATAACAAGATCCCAATGATGAGATGTCCAAAATATCCATTCATTTTGGATGTACCTGTGTAGAGCCTTATGGTATTTCAAAACCATATGCCACTAAGATTCATTGATACCCATCTTGGTGTGCAAGGTATGGAAGGTATTCTTGAATTTTGATACTATCTTGTCTCGCTTTTGATGTAGTGTGGTCCATATCATGTACTGTTTGTCATAGATTACCACAAGGTAATATTGTTCCTTAACTGCATCCATAAAAATATCCCAAGTGGGCTCGACCCCAAATATTCTAGAATCCTCTGTGGAATTTTTCTCCCAGTAAGTTTCCCACCAATGTTTGACATGGGGGAGTGTTGGCACATGGGAAGACCCATGGTTTAGCTCCAAGAGCGCACCAACAAGCCCTAACTACTGGCCCTTTTGACAACACCTATGAGGCATATGCAGTCTCACCCGAAGTATATATGGAGGGGTTGCAGGATAGATATGTCTACAACCAGAAGGAATGCAAAGTGGATTCACAACAACCAACACACAACAATCTATTATTCTTTATCTTCTTACAACCTACTATGCAAGTTATATCTCATATCTAACACATTATCACAATAGCAACATCTCAAATGAAAAAGAACAGGGCATCAATCACACACAACACAAAATGTACGTGGTTCACCCTCTCTCTAGGCCTATGTCTACATAGTTGTGCTTTATGATATATTAAGATGAAAGAATACAGTTATGATCTACGCTTTTAGCTAGCAGATCTTCTCTTCTTCTCTCCATCCC
The DNA here is from genome assembly GCA_009831015.1 of Picea engelmannii. Taxonomy (NCBI): domain Eukaryota; kingdom Viridiplantae; phylum Streptophyta; class Pinopsida; order Pinales; family Pinaceae; genus Picea; species Picea engelmannii. The sequence goes on along the minus strand of ML828504.1, from coordinate 48,891 downwards.
TCCCCTCCCTGTGCACCCAGATACAGGGTTGATCTTCGCACCCAACTGAATATCTTACAATACCATAAGGCTCTTGTACTCAACACTTCTCTCTCTCACACAATAGTCCTCAATGATCGCACAATAGTAATGAAATCTCAACCAACTTAGTACCAAGCCATCCCAGGTCATCTAGACCTCTATTTATACATTACAAACACTCACCAACATCCTTAGGCCGAGACCTAGGTGTCAAAACAATAGATACAAAAACCCTAGGTCAACTTGACCCGCGTTTTTAGGGCTTCGCCAACCTATCTTTCCTTCCTTCTCACGTGGTGGTCCAAAGCATCTAATGGTGGATTTTCCCTCTTGCTGAGCTATCCACAATCCTTATTTCTTTTTGATCATTCATCCTTGATCTCCTTGTCCAATGCATTTCTTTCTCAGACTTTGCTCCATCTTTTCTTCTCTTTTTCTGACTTCGACCTAGTAATAGTCACTGTGTCTTCTGCGAAGTTCACATTTTTCCTTTTCTTCCTTGTTCTTCACTTACTTCTATAACCAAGGGAAAACAGGCCCCCAACACTCACCTATGACTCATCCTGAGGGACTTCATATCTAATCTTTCTATTTTACTTCGACTTCAAACTGCGTAGTGCAACCTTTTCTTTCTGCTCTATGCCTCCTCTCCTTCCTTGTGAAAACTGTATTTTATGTGTTTGGTACCTAGTTTCAACTGCACCTCGTACCTAGACCCTTTTCCTCATGCTTTTACTGAGAGCTGTGAGGCAACTGGATGTCATAATACAACTTTAGTTGGCTCCCCTTCACTAATACTTCCTTCCATTCTCCCTTCAAAGTCTTCAACTACACAACTCCTCATTTTGTAACATAGGTGACCTCATATGGCCCGAGCCAATGCGTTCTGAACTTTCTAGGATGCTTTATGAACTTACTGTCATATAACAATACTAGATCATCTTGTTTAAATGCCTTCTTCTTGATGTGCCTGTCATGATAGTCCTTCTCTCTTTCCTTTTGTACCTTCTGATGGGATCCTACAATAAATCTGTCTTCTTTGAGTTCGATCAACTGCGCAAGCCTTGCTTGAACAACACTAGTGTCATCCATATCTGTAAAGGAAAAAACTCTTAAGCTTGGTACCAGGTATTCCATTGAGACAACGACTTTGAGACCATACACCAACTTGAAAGGGTTCTGCATTGTTAGTTTCTTATAGGTGGTTATATAGGCCCAAAGTACTGTTGGTACTCTTAAATCCCAGTCATCCCTGTTCACACTGCAAATTTTCGTCAACTTTTTATCAAAGATCTTGTTGAATGCTTCCACTATCCCATTTTCTTGTGGATAGTAAGGCGTGCTCTTCTGATGGTCGACTAAAAATTCCTCAGTTAGGGATTCAAATGTTTTATTTATGAAATGTGTGCCTTGATCACTCATAAGGATCATTGGGCATCCCAACCTGGTTATGATGTCATCAAATATGAAGCATGCATCTATAGTTGCACTACAACCCTTAACTTCTCTTTCTTCAGCCCATCTGGTCAAGTATTCTGTCACAATAATTATGTACCTTGCTCCTATGTGCTTTCTGGGTGGGTTTATAGGTCTTACAAAGTCAATGGCCTATTTTCTCAAATGCTTGTAGGGTCAGCTATGGTGCTAATGGAATTTCATCTCTTTTGGATGGTTTTCTAACTCTTTGGCATACATCACAAGTGTGATAATAGTCCTTGGCATCTCTGTGTAAGGAAGGCCACCAAAGACAAGCTCTAAGAACCTTTTGTGCAATTTCTTTCCCTGTGTAATGTCCTCCTGCGATGCCTTCATGAGATTCTATGAGGATCAATGGTCACTCTGAATCCATAACATATCTTCTCAGTATCTCATTAGGTCCCATCTTGTATAGTTGTCCAGCTATAATTGAGAAGTCTACAACGTGCACTACTAGCTATTTCTTCTAGGGAATTGTATACTCACTAGGTGCCATTCATGTTGACAGGAACTGGACTATCTGTACGAAGTGGTTGTCAATCATTCTAATGGCTAGTAGCTCTGCATCCAGTAGTGCATCCTCCAAACTGGTTGTCTCTTCCTAATGTAGGAGCATCGCAAGGGTGTGCAAGCATAGCCAACAACGAGCCAACGTGGAGATAAGAGACAGTTGGAAAAGCACCGAGCACATTTTTTGAATTTTTTTTGAAATATTAATGAAATCATTAAGTGGAGGCATGCTTGTATTATTGTAAAAGGACCTTGAGCGATCTTCTCTTGTTAATAGTAGATAGGAGCCTTTATGTGTAATGAATGTAGGTAGATAGAATTTAATTCTAGATTAGACGGTTTTAGAGCACAAGAGGGAAATGAGATATAGACACCCTCATTGTATAGTTGAAGAGGATAATGTCAATAGAGCATAGAGAAGAGAGCAGAGAGCTGTAGTTGAAAAAACCCATGTACAGATATTTGAATTAATAGAAAGAGCTTCGATTCAAATTCATGGTGTCGTATTTGTTCTCTGTGTATGCATGTTGAATGTTATGCTCATGTATGTTTACTTTCTGTTATACATTTTCTTTATATGATATGTATATGATTTCATTCTTTTGTGTCTGAAGTCTGAGAGAGATTAAGGAATGAGTTTCAATTGTTTCTCTATTTGAGCAAGAGTTCCTGTAAGGAGTGCAGTGAAGTTGCCTGCAAGGATTGCATTGAAAAATGGTTCAGAGGTTTGTCTCTGAAAGCTCAGATAGGATATATTTTGTTCTCATTTCCTAAGAAGTGCAGTTAGGCATAGGAGCCATGCAAAGTGTGCACAGGCAGAGAGTAGTTTCAGGGTTTGTAAGACCTAGAGGACTATTGAGAGATTACTACTGCAAGGAGTGTGCAGAGTCACAAAGTTCAACACTTAGAAGTAATTGGAGAGCTTGCCGCAAGGAGTGTGTGCATGAGTCTTCTTTAAGACTCAGAGTTGGAGAAAGCTCAGGAGGGATAGAGTATTCGCAGTTGTTGAATAAAACAACATAAGGTTGGTTCCTTGAGGCATTGAAAGGAGGAGTCGCAAGTTTGTATTGCAAGCGGTTAAGTTCCATGGAAAAACACTTTGTTTAAGAGTGAAAAAGTTCTTAAAGGGAGAAGCAGACGGTCGAGATTCTCCATAGAGAATTCATGAAGTCTCGCGAGCCGTCAGATATCATGGAGGAGAAAGGAGGTTATGGTGGTCATTTTCTGTAAGAGGAACATCAGGAGAGAGAGACTCGTAGATTCACGCCAACGAGGACTATTGGATCTACTCGCAAAATTCCATTTCAGGGTTTTGTGGGTGGAAAGACCGAAACTTCAGCGTTTGGATTTACAAAATCCAAAACCCTGACACAGGGAAATATTTCATCGTGGGGGCTAGTACTTGGACATGTGGTGGAGCCCGAGCAATTCGGCATTGCGGGGTTTGAAGGAACGAGGGTAAGCCAAGAGTTTGGTGGATCAAATTCCCAAAATGTGAAAGAGGGACTCGAAACTTCGGGATTCATTAATTCGGTGTTCGTGGTGACATAAGGTTGGGGATCGTGAGTCTAGGACTCGCGATACCCGAGAAAGTGAAATCACATGGGCTAGCAGATCGTGAGGAGGTGACAGGTGGCATAAGCCTACGTCATTTGGAGAATAGGTGAAGTGATGCATGGAAGAATGTGGAGGTTCCTACCAAGAGTTGTGGGACCTAGAAGGTAGAGGGGACATAGAACTTGAGCTTTGGATATCTCGAGTTCCTGGGTCGTGAAATAGTGTTGACCGTTGGATCAAGGAAAAGATCCAGAATCGTTGATTTCTTGTGAAGGTGGAACCTCAGCGTTGCAGTGTTTATTAGAACTCGGCATATCGGTGTTCGGAGGTCTAAAGGCATAGCCACTTGACCGCAAGACTCGTGAAATTGTGAAGTCAGATCTCCCAAAGTGTGAAGGGAGATTCCACGAGGTTTTCTGTGGGTGCAAATTTTCCCGAAGGGGAAATAAAAGAGCCAATTGATGAAATCTCTTCAGGCCAGTGGAAGAAGAACGATCCTGTGTGTAGCGGACTGTCGACCCGAGGGATTATAGGGTCTGCATTTGCATCATTTGGTATTAGAGCCTGATTCTTGTTTGTATATTTTAGGTAGGAAAAGCAAGAAGGAATTTCAGCCATGTCGCTGAGAAGAAGAGATAGGAAAACACCCGATCCGCCAGAGGATAGGGAATTACCGAGAGGAAGGGGTAGGCAGGTGCCAAATCCAGCCATGGAAAGAGAGATGTGTGACATATGCGCTAGACTCGAGGACATGGAGACAACACAGAGGCGCACAGCTGGTGTTGGAGATATCAGTGATTCTGAAAGTGAAAATGAAGTTGGACATGAAGGAGAAGAAGTCACAATAGAAGATGCAGCAAATGAACGCCTACTTAGGGTTGTTGCAAGAATGGGTGCTAAAGAAAAAATGGATATTCTAGTATATGAGGGAAACCTGGATGTTGAAGAGATTCTAGACTAGATTAGATCTCTGGACACATATTTTGACTATGAAGATGTTGAGGAGGACAAAAAGGTCAAACATGTTGTCACAAGATTAAAAGGACATGCAACATTGTGGTGGGATGAACTGCAAGCTGACAAATGTTGCCAAGGTAAGCAGAAAATCAAGAGTTAGGATTGGATGATCGCAAAGATGAAGGAAAAATTCATTCTTAGGGATTACCAAATTACTCAGTTTCGGAGAATGAAAAACTTGAGACAGAAGCTGATGACAGTGAAGGAGTACACTGAAGAATTCTACAGGTTGAACATCAGAGCAAGTCATCACGAAAGTGATGATGAAAAAGTTGCTAGATATATGAATGGTATGAGATATGACATTCAGGATGAGATGAGCATGATGACCATCCGAACGGTGGAAGATGCTTATCAGATGGCTCTAAAAGATGAAGAGAAGATGAGCTGAAAACAAGGTCAAAGAGGTCGAGGAAGAAGTTAGCCCATAGGAAAATCAGTTGCCCAAGATAGAAATCAGAAGCCTAAGGAAGAATGGAAGAAACCTCAGATTGAGAGAGGTGGGAGCTCACAGAAAAGGAAATATGTTGTACAGAGAAGGTAGTATGTTGATCAGAGAGGAGAGTATGTTGATAACAACATTTTTCCTCATACTAGAGGTAGAGGAAGAGGAAGAGGTGGAGTGATAAAATGCTTCATGTGCGGAAAGGTTGGACACAAGTCTTATGAATTTCTAGACAAGAAGAAAGAGGAAGGAGAGACTCACATTGCCGAAGCACAGAGGGGAAATGTTGAGGTAGAGGATGCTGAAGGCAGAATATAGCTGATGATGTGAAAATTTCTTTTGACACCAAAGAAGGAGGTAGTCCAAAGAAACAAACTTTTTCAGACTGCGTGCAAAACCAAATACAGGGTATGCAAAGTCATTGTGGACAGTGGTAGCACAGATAATCTCGTTTCTACAGATATGGTAGAAAAGCTGGAGCTAGAGACGATTGAACATCCAAGCCCATATAGAGTTTCGTGGTTGAAAAAAGGACATCAGGTAAATGTCACTAAGCAATGTTTGATTGAGTTTAAAATAAGAGGGTATAAAGATGAAATACTTTGTGATGTTATTCCTATGGATGTTTGTAATCTATTGCTAGGTAGAACGTGGCAATATGATATAAATGTGATTCATGATGGGAGAATGAACACATACACCCTAGAGAAAAATGGGAGAACTCACATGTTGTTTTCGATCAAAGATAAAGAAATAAAACCGGAGGTGAGCAACACTGTACTTCTCATGAGTGGGAAGGAACTTCTTAAGGAGGTTAAGAAGAAGAAGGAACCACAGTTCATTGTGGTCAAGAAGCCAAAGATTGTTTTAACCAGCACAAGGGTGGATGATTTACCAGAAGAGTTTCAGGAACTGCTGGAAGAGTTCGCTGATATAGTAGTGCATGAATTGCCTCGTTCGTTGCCACCGATTAGAAGTATAATTCATCAAATTGATCTCATACCTGGAGCTAGTTTTCCAAACAAAGAAGTGCACATATTGACACTGTAGGAGAATGAAGAGGTCAAAAGACAAGTCCATGATTTTTTGGAAAAAGGTTTGGTTAGAGAAAGCTTCAGTCCATGTGTTGTTCCGACAGTACTCAGTCCAAATAAAGACGGTGGCTGCAGGATGTGTACTGACTCAAGGGAAATTAAAAAAATAACCATCAAGTACAAATTTCCGTTGCCAAGGATGGATGATCTGATGGATTTCTTGAGTGGGGCCATTTTTTTTTCAAAGATTGATTTGAAAAGTGGATATCACCAGATTCGTATGAGGGAAGGTTACGAATGGAAGACAACATTCAAAACCAATGAAGGGTTGTATTAATGGCTTGTCATGCCATTTGGTTTAACAAACGCATTGAGTACTTTCATGAGATTGATGAATGAAGTCTTGAAGGATTTCATCGGAATTTTTTTTATTGTGTATCTTGATGACATACTGATTTTCAGTAAAACAAAAGTAGAACATCTAAAACATTTGGCTACAGTGATGAAGAGGTTACATCAAGAGAATTTGTCGATAAACATGAAGAAATCCTCATTCATGAAGACAGAGCTCATTTATTTGGGGTTTGTTATTTCTGCAGATAATTTGAGGATGGATCCAAATAAGGTGGAGGTAATCAAGAATTGGTCGTCACCAAAGAATATCTTTGAAGTTCGAAGTTTTCATGGATTGGCTAGTTTCTACCAAAAATTCATTAGGAATTTCAGTGGAATTAGTGCACTGATGATGGACACAGTGAAGAAGAGACACAAGTATTTTCACTGGATAGAAGAGGCTGAAAAAAGATTCAATTTGCTGAAGAGGAAAATCACAGAACAACCAATTCTGGTGTTGCATGATTTCCAAAAGACATTTCAAGTAAAATGTGATGCAAGTGGATTTGCAATAGGGGAAGTCTTTAGTCAAGAAGACAAGCCGATAGCATACTTCAACGAGAAGCTGAATGAAGCCAAGATAAAATACTCCACGTATGATAAGGAATTCTATGCTATTATTCAGGCATTGAAGAAATAGAGACATTATCTAATTCCTAAGGAGTTTGTCTTGTAGAGTGATAATCATGCATTGCAATTTGTGACTCAACAGGAGAAGTTGAATCAAAGACATGTTAAATGGGTTGAATACATGCATAACTTTACTTTTGTAACTAATTATATTTCTGGAACTGCTAACAAAGTTGTTGATGCTTTGAGCAGGAAATGTTTGTTGTTGCGGGAGTTCAGAGTCGAAACACTAGGTTTTGATGATCTCAGGGAATGTACATAGATGATCCATATTTTGAAGAGGCGTATGAAGCAGCTGAGAATCCAATTCTCAGGGATAGAAGCCAATGGGCAGAATACATGATCCAGGAAGGATTACTGTTTAAAGGTAATCAACTTTGTATTCCAAAATGCTCCATGAGGGAGAATTTGCTGAAGGAGAAACATAGTGGAGGATTGGCCAGACATTTCAGTCATGAAAGGACATTCACAAAGTTGAGAGAGTCATATTTTTGGCCAGGAATGCGAGTAGACATCAAAATATTTGTGGACAGATGTAGAATTTGTCAACATTCAAAAGGAAAGAGGCAGAATGCAGGTTTTTATCAACCATTACCCATACCTGAGAGGCCATAGGATGCAATCAACGTGGACTTCATATTGGGGTTGCCAAGAACACAAAGAGGGTTTGACTCAATCTTTTTGGTAGTGGATAGATTTTCCAAAATGGCACATTTCATTCCATGTCAAAAAACCAGTGATGCAACTCACATTGTGAACCTGTTTTTCAAAGAAGTCATTCGACTTCACAACTTACCAAAGAGCATAGTTTTGGATCAAGACACTAAGTTCGTAGGACACTTCTGGAGAACCTTATGGAAGAAGTTAGGAACAAAATTTTTGTTTAGTTCTGCTTATCATCCTCAGATGGATGAACAAACAGAAGTCGTGAACCAGAGTTTGGGAGACTTGTTGAGGATCTTGGTGACAGAACACCACAGCCAGTGGGACAACATATTACCACAAGAGGAGTTTGCTTACAATGATTCAATTAATAGGAGAAAAGGACAAAGTCCATTTCAAATTGTTTATGGAATGCAGTCGAGAGGAATTTATGAGCTGATGGATTCAGAATAGATTGCGACTAGGAGTGCTAGTGCATAAGATTTCATAGAGGCAATGAAGGAACTTCACATCCAGGTGAAGGAATGATTGCAGAGTTCGAGCCAAGAATATAAGCGGAGAACAAATAAAAACAAGAGACAACTTCAGTTCAAAGTTGGTGATTTGATCCTTGCACATTTGAGAAAGGAAAGGTTCCCGAGTGCAACATATAATAAACTGAAGATGAAGAAGATCAGACCATGTCAAGTCCTGAAGAAATTTGGGGAAAATGCTTATGATATTGAATTACCCGATGGGATCAGAATTTCTCTGATATTTAATGTCTCAGATTTGTATCCATACAAAGATGAGGAAGCAGGAACAAGTGATGAACAATCATAGGTTCAATGGACAAAACAGATGCCAGTTGCAGAGAAGCCACAGATGGAAAACATACTGGACAAAAGAGTTGGTAAGAGAACCAGGCGAAAGCAATACTTTGAATACTTGGTCAAGTGGAAGGGCCATCTAGTTGAAGATGCCAGCTGGGAGAATGAAGCAGAAATATAGAAGCATGGGTAGACCGTGCGTGAGCTCATGGACAGGAGCCATGAAAATTTTCAAGCGAGGAAGTATGATGCAGGAGCATCGCAAGGGCGTGCAAGCATAACTAGTAGCGAGCTAGCGCGGAGATAAGAGACAGCTGAAAAAGCACCGAGAACATTTTTTGAAAATGTTTTGAAATATTAATTAAGTCATTAAGTGGAGGCATGCTTGTATTATTGTAAAAGGACCTTGAGCGATCTGCTCTCATCCATAGTAGATAGGATCCTTTATGTGTAATGAATGTAGGTAGATAGAATTTAATTCTATATTAGATGGTTTTAGAGTGAAAGAGGGAAACAAGATATAGACACCCTCATTGTATAGTTGAAGAGGATTATGTCAATAGAGCATAGAGAAGAGAGCAGAGAGTTATAGTTGAAAACACCCATGTACAGAGATTTGAATTAATAGAAAGAGCTTCGATTCAAATTCATGGTGTCGTATTTGTTCTCTGTGTATGCATGTTGAATGTTATGCTCATGGATGTTTACTTTCTGTTATACATTTTCTTTATATTCTGTGTATATGATTTCATGCTTTTGTGTTTGAAGTCTGAGAGAGAGTAAGGAATGAGTTTCAATTGTTTCTCTATTTGAGAAAGAGTTCCTGCAAGGAGTGCAGTGAAGTTGTCTACAAGGAGTGTTTTGAAAAAGGGTTCAGAGGTTTGTCTTTGAAAGCTCAGATAGGATATCTTTTGTTCTCCTTTCCTCAGAAGTGCATTTAGGCACAGGAGTCGTGCAAAGTGTGTGCAGGCCGAGAGTAGTTTCGTGGTTTGTAAGACCTGGAGGAATATTGAGAGACTACTACTGCAGGGAGTGTGTAGAGTCACAAAATTCAACGCTTAGAAGTAATTGGAGAGTTTTTCACAAGGAGTGCGTGCAGGAGTCTTCTTTAAGACTCGGAGTTGGAGAAATATTAGGAGGGATGGAGTCTTCACAGTTGTCGAAGAAAATCACAGAAGGTTGGTTCCTTGAGACGTTAAAAGGAGGTGTCGGAAGTTTGTATTGCAAGTGGTTAAGTTCCGTGGAAAAACACTTTGTTTAAGAGTGCAGAAGTTCTTAAAGGGAGAAGTAGATGGTCAAGATTCTCCATAGAGAATTCACGAAGTCCTGCAAGCTGTCAGATCTTATGGAGGAGCAAGGAGGTTATGGTGGTCATTTTATGCAAGCGGAACCTCAAGAGAGAGAGGGTTGTAGATTCACACCAACAAGGACCGTTAGATCTAATGGAAAAATTCCATTTCGGGGTTTTGTGGGTGGAAAGACCGAAACTTCAGTGTTTGGATTCGCAAAATCACGAAATCCGAAACCCTAACACAACAGAAGATTTCATCGTGGGGGCCAGTACTTGGACACGTGGTGAATCCCATGCAATTCGGCATTGTAGGGTTTGAAGGAACGAGGGTAATCCAAGAGTTCGGTGGATCAAATCCCCAAAATGCGAAAGAGGGACTCAAAACTTCGGGATTTGAGAATTCAGTGTTCGCGGTGACATAAGGTTGGGGATCACGAGTCTAAGACTCCTGATACCCAAGACATTGAAATCACATGGGCTAGCAGATCACAAGGAGGTGACAGGTGGTAGAAGCCTACATCAATTGGAGAATAGGTGAAGTGGCGCGTTGAAGAACGTGGCGGTTCCCGCCAAGAGTTGTGGGACCTGAAAAGTAGAGGGGACATAGAACTTGAGCTTCAGATATCTCAAGTTCCTGGGTCGTGAAATAGTGTTGACCGTTGGATCAAGGAAAAGCTCCAGAACCGTTGATTTCTTGTGAAGGTGAAACCTTAGCATTCTAGCATTTATCGAAACTCGGCATATCGGTGTTCGGAGGTCTGAAGGCACAGTCGCTTGACCACAAGACTCGTAAAATCATGAAGTCAGATCTCCCGAAGTGAGAAGGGAGATTCCACGAGGTTTTCTATGGCTGCAGATTTTCCTGAAGGGGAAATAAAAGAACCAATTGATGAAATCTCTTCAGGCCAGTGGAAGAAGAACGATCCTGTGTGTAGTAGACTGTCGACCCGAGGGCCGATAGGGTCTGTGTCTGCATCACTTCCCCATGTTCCAACCTTGACAAGTGGTCGGGACCTTTGTTCATTCTTCCTGGCTTAACCACAATTTCGAAATCGTATTCCTGAAATAGCAAAAGCCATATGCATATCCTTCCTCCCAACACTGGTTTGTTGACTAGATATTTCATCACGGAGTGATCAATAAACATTTTAAAGTGTCCTCCCAACAAGTAGTGGCGAAATTTCTACAGTGCATAGACCATGGCTAACCCTTCTCTTTCATTGTTGGTGTAGTTGATCTCTACTGTTGATAGCATCCTACTAGAAAAAGATAATGTATGTTCAATATATCCTTCCCCAGGTTGCGCTAATACTGATCCTAATGCAATATAAGATGCATCAACATGCACATGCAACTCCTTCCTCCAATCTGGGAAAACTAGAATAGGTGTAGTAACCATTTTCTGTTTCAGTGTGTTGAAGCTCTGCTGGCATTCTTATGTCCAATTGAACTGACAGTGTTTCTTAAAAATATTCTCCATGGGTGTTGTAAGCTGGGCATATCCCTTAATGAACTTCCTATAATACCCAGTATGTCCCAGCGTAGTGTGTAACTGTTTGACTAAAGTAGGAGGTGGAAGATTAGCTATAATGGAGACTTTAGATGGATCTACCAACAATCCCTTATTGCATACAATATGAACTAAAAACACTCCAAATGGTGAGAAGAAGATGCACTTCTTTAGATTCAAGGCAATTTGACACTTCCTGCATTTTTCCAACATTAGCCTTAGACATTCAATATGATTTTTCAATAAACTAAAAACAGTCCAATCATCGAAATATGGTTCTAGAAATTTATGCAAAAAATCCTTGAATTCTTCGACCAACACCCTGGAAAAGATGGTTGGGTCATTAGTCAATCCAAATGGAATCACTGTATACTAGTAGGATCCCCATTCTATTGCAAATGTGGTCTTGTGGCAATCTTCCTTGGAAATCCGGATCTGATGGTATCCTGAAAATCCATCTGTAAAAGAATATACTTCCTGGCCTCCCACATTATCTAACACTTCATCAGTGAATGGTGTAGGGAAGGGGTCATGCAAATAGACATAATTCATCTTCCTAAGATCTATGTAGATCTTGATCTCTCCTATATTCTTGTCCTGTACCACGATAGGGATAATCCACTCTGACTCTTCAACAGATTCTATAATTCTTGCTTCTAGCATTCTGTCGAGCTCAATCTTCACTTTCTCCTTATATTTAGGGTTCAATCTGTAGGTTCTCTGTTTGACTGGTTTTGTATCTGGCTTCAAAGGGATCCTCATATCTCCCATAGGTACTTTAATTCCCTTCATATCAGTGAATTTGGTTGGAAACAAATCATGATATTCATGCAATAACTTTGTGATTTTTTCAATAGTAGCAGCATCTGAGAAATCTCCAACATTTGCAAGCTTCAATATCTTCTCTGTTCCAATATTGAACTTCTTAATATTGATTGGTTTTCCAATGAATGGTAGCTCAATTCTTGGTCCTTCCACATCTATTTGGCCCTTTGTTTTTGTGATTTTCACCTTCCTAGGATCATCGTTCTCATCAACATTCATGTTGTAACAACCTTGCAGTTTCTGGAGAGGCATAGTCCAGTCATCCTTTTCTTATTATACAAGGAGTATAGAGGCCTCCTCAAATACTTTCTGTCTTACAATATGTAACACTTCATCTACTGAAGGATATTTACTTTCAAATAAGGAGGTAGTTACAAAATTTTGAGTCATACCTTCCCAATCTGCAATGACGAGGTGCAACTTTGCTTGAAGGTACCAGTTGATAGGTGTCATGTCCAGTGTGTTAATGAATTTATTCACCCACTTCTCTTGAGGAATGGTTCTCCAGGATTCCTCACAACTTCTCACATGGTCCTTTGAGCAGCTTTGACCTGTGTACCAAACTTCGCAGCCTTCTACTTGTGCTAAGAACCACGTTGTCATCAAGGTACAAGATTGTACCCAGTCTGCAATGTTGGTTTTGTGTGTCCCCCACCATATTGATGGGATTTCTTTCAGGGCCTCATCCATTGCCAACAATATTTTTTGCATTGGTACACTTTATTCAAAATCTGACAAGAAGTTTTCTAAAGGATTCAGACCATCAAAGGTGGGTAAGTTACTTACTATTGTGTCCATCCAACGAACTTCTCTAATTAATCTAGCACATATTCTTTTAGACACTTCATACATTTTATTCTACCAGTTCTCCAGTGCTTCTTCTGAGTCTGATGAGCATGCGTTGTCACTTCACCAGCTTAGATTTCCATCAGTTGTGGGATTAATGTAATACTGTTGTATGGTTGTTAGTTTGTATATGTTTTCCAGCTCATATGCATGCTCTTCCTCTTTGATGGGATATGTGTATCTGTGACCTTCATCTAGATCTAAAGGTGCAATGACCCTAAGTCCATCTCTTTCAAAAGTCATACGTATTTTATTTAAATCAACCACGGTGGAATTATTGAAATCCCAATCAATTCCTAACAGCGCAGGGTAAGGACATCTATCATCAACTATCTCAATTACCTCAAAACCTGCAAATGTTCTTAATCCGTCGATGTCCATAGGGACATGTTCCAGTCTGCCAAAGGGGATTACATCTTGTTTATTAGCCATCCTAAGACTAATAGGGGAATAGATCAACTTGGGTTTTCCCATTAGTTCCTAGGTTTTATTCATCATGACATTGACCTCTGACCCTAAGTCGAGGACCACATAGTCTATATCATATTCTCCTATTTGAGCATTCAAGTGTAATTCCTTATTTGTCCTTCTCTTTTTAGCAATTTGGTGTACTTCTCTATTTAGTAAGGGGTCTATCTTTCCTAGCTCATACTATTTGATTAAATTTTGTAGTTCTTGTACAATGCTCTCATCCTAAATCAACTCAATACAAGTATATAGAAATTCCATGAGCTTGCTTACTTCTTTTCCTTCTCTTGGCAAAGCAGACTGATCAACTCCCCGAGGCATTCCATATTCTCTCACTTTTGGTCGTGTCCTTTATTTCCTTTGAAATCTTTTCTTTCCTCCTTGAATACTTGTCTTTCTTTCTTTGCATCAAAATTTTGGGTCTTCTTTGTAGCTTTCTTGACTCCCAAGTCTTTTGTAGTCTTCCCTAGGGCCAGTCTGTCTTCTTCTGTAACAATGCCTCCTCTAGTTATAACAGTGACTCTAGGGTCTTATTCGTGAGGTTCATCATATATCAGTTGCACTTGTGGGTTTTGTAGAGGTCCTCGTCTCTCCTGAAGCTTAGCTAGCAGCACAGGACAATATTATATAACATGTTCAAATGAGATGTAGTAGCTGGAAGTAGTGCAAGGGTTCTGACAGTCCCTTGAGAGGTGTCTTGGTTGTGCATAGTTGTAAAAGATGATCTATCCTCAGCCTCGACCCATACCTCCTTATCATCCTCTTTCTCTGAATCCATTGCGAGGGTTGAAGTTTCTTCTCCTAGGGGAGTTATACTGCACAGTGTTTCCTTCTTGCTATAATTTTCCTTGAATTTTGTATATGTTTCTCAACCTTTCATGCATGAGTTCATAAGACCTAAAATACCTATCATTATGCCCCACAGACTTACATAATGTGCAATACAAATTTGTGGTTGTCTGAACATATTTTTTCATGTAATAGCACTCACCAGGGTGATGTCTATTTTGGCATACCTCGCACCAGGGTAAGGTGACTTGATTCAAACATATCAGAGCTCCAGAGGCCAAGTATTCATGAAATATAAGGCAGTTCTCCTTGTCATGGAATTTTGATTTTCATATGACACAACAAATGTCTTCTCTTTTATCTTTTCCCTTGTCTTTCTTCATATCTTTGACCTTCAGAGACAAACTAGTTAGCTGACTCAAGATCTGACTCATACCTAAGATGGATTCTCCCATAGGGGTTGATTCTAACTTAATGGTGATCTCCAGTGCCTTGGCCTATGAAGAAATATTTTGTTGCATTAGAGGAAATATGATGTGTGGTAAGAGGGCAAAAATGAGCCACTCTTTGTTTTTCTCATCTAGGATCTGAAAAGTCAATCGGCATGTTAAGGTCTTGAATCTTTGATTGAATTCCCAAACAGGTTCAGCTACTTTCTGCTTGATCTCTTTCAGCTCTGTAATACATTGTGACTCCAAATTGGGTTTCTTGAAGTTTGCAATCAATGCATTCTTGATCTCATTCAGCGTCTTAGGTTGTGCAAGTCCTTGGAAAAGCTTCATGTACCATCTCAGTGCACAATCTCGAAGGGTAGTACTTAATTGATTTCTTTTAACAAATTAATCGATGACATTTTTAATATTCCATATGGCTTCACACATAAACCAATGTTGATCAGGATCTTTAGATCCATCTCCCCTAAATATAGGGAGCCTCATCTCATCTTCCATAGATATTCCTAGGTTTCATGTCTGAGTATGTGGTAGACTACTAGTGATAGTGCTCTGAAGTCTCTGGTGGTTTGGATTACTCTGATTTATTAATGCTACTAAATAAACAGGATAAATAATAGTACTTACTTCGGTAGTCTGTGCAGTTCCTGAAGTTTTTGGCTCGTCCCGACAAGGTTCTTCAACTTTCCCTTCCTCTGCCCTAGCGGGTTCTGAATGCTCTTCATCTATCATATATGCCTCTTCTCCACTGTAGAAACCCTCATCCCTATAGTTATGCTTAAATAGGTTCTCAATATGAACTTCTATGAATGCTCTCCCACTGTGCGTATGTCCAGCCTTTGTGTCATTGTCGCTGTCTGAATTCTTGAACATTAGCTTTTCCAAATCCAAACAATATACTGTATCTTCAAGATATTCTTCTCATGTAATAACATCTTGATCCTCAACTTCAGAAAGTGTAAAAATTTTCCTCTGGGTCCCTTGAAGAAATATCTCTCAGCCTGGATATATGACTCTACTTTGTCAACAACAAACTTGGTGATTTACCCTCCAATGGTTCTATAAAACTATTGATCTACTACTCGTGACACAACATTATCAACTCTCTTGAATTTCTTCATCAGTGTCGACGTCCAAACCACAGGAGGTCTAGATCTTATCTCAAACTGGGTATCTACTAACCTGTCTAACCACTCATATAACTCTTTATAGATTCCTCCAAAGAATATCTCATGTATATCGATAAAAATATACCTTCCTAACCAATCCTCTGTTCTAAGATTAGGGTTCTTTTTCTGGGATTCAGTGAATTCCTTTTCTTGATCTTCTATCCACTTTTGAATCTCTATCTTTGATGGAAACCACCTTGACATTACCTCAAGAAGATTCCTATCTTGGAAATAGAACCATTTGTTGGCCTAGGGACAGAACCAGGGTTCAAATCCAAGAGCGCACCAAGAATCCCTAACTACTGACCCTTTAGGAGACACCTACAAGGCATATGAAGTATCACCCAAAGTAGCTATGGGGGCATAGCAGTACATAGATGTCTACAACTAGAAGGAATGCAAAGTGGATTCACAACAACCAACACACAATAATCTATTATTCTTTATCTTCTTAAAACCTACTATGCAAGTTATATCTTAGATCTAACACATTATCACAATAGCAACATCGCAAATGACAAATAATAGGGCATCAATCACACACAACACAAAATATACATGGTTCACCCTCTCTCCAGGGCTACATCCACAGAACTGTGCTTTATGATATATTATGATGAAAGCATACAATTCTGATCTGTGGTCTTAGCTGGTAGATCTTCTCTTCTTCTCTCTATCTCTCCCCTCCCTACGCACTCAACTGCAGGGTTGATCTTTGCACCCAACTGAAGATCTTACAATACCAGAAGGCTCTGATACTCAACACTTCTCTCTCTCACACAATAGTCCTCATTGATAACACAATAGTAATGAAATCTCAACCAACTTAGTACTGACCCATCCCAGGTCCTCTAGACCTCTATTTATACATTACAAACACTCACTGGCATCCTTAGGCCAAGACCTAGGTGTCAAAACCCTAGATACCAAAACCCTAGGTGTCTAAAACCCTAGGTCAACTTGACCTATGTTTTCATGGCTTTGCCAACCTGTCTTTCCTTACTTCTCATGTGGTGCTCCAAAGAATCTAATGATGGATTTTTCCTCTTGCTAAGTTGTCCACAATCCTTCTTTCTTGTTGATTTGTCATCCTCGATCTCCTTGTCCAATGACTTTCTTGCTTGAACTTCGCTGCATATTTTCTTCTCTTTTGCTCACTTCGACCCAGTAACAGTCACTGTGTCTTCCGCGAAGTTCACATTTTTCCTTTTCTTCCTTGTTCTTCGCTTACTTCCATAACCAAGGGCCAACAGAGAGAGCCTCAAGGAGTTCAAAGGTGATCTTTTCTTTGTTGAAAAAATTGTGAAAAGAGAAATAACCTTCTAGAAAATTTAACCATTTTTCCAAAGCACCTACATCGATCTGACATTCAAATATGGGAATATCAAAATTAACTTGTACCTTGAATGGGGCATCATCTCCAAAGCGACTACTTCATGAAGACAGACCTATTATTGTCGGTAATCATTGAAGGATTTGAGAAAAATTCTCCAACATCATGTTCCTATGTTGCTCGAGGGATTCCACGAGAAACAACTTGATGTGATCTTTAGATCCCTCTTTTCCCTTCTCTTCCTCCATGGGAGGCCTCTTTGGATGGTTAGATAATTTTTCCTCAAGGGAAACTAGCTCGAGACCCAACTCTCTATACACTGACCTCATCAGGGACATGCACAATAAATGAAAAGGAGTATCCTTCTCTGATACCACTGATCCAAATTATTTTGAGAACTAAAAGAAGGTAGTGATATAACAATGAAATATAAAAAGATATTGAAATAAAAACAAATATACAATAATGCACAATTTTTATTAATGAGAGAATGTACATAAATTGTAAAATTACAGAGTGAACGATTCATTAGAATAGTGGAAGCTTATCTATGAGAAGAGATGTAATGGATACACTCATTCAAAAGAAGATGATGATGTTTAGAATGAGTCTCTAGAGGAATTTTTAACATAAATAAAATCCAAAACCCTAACCCTAAAAGATGAAACGCCAAAAGGTTTGCTGGCTTCGATGGGGGTAGTTGGTATGTCAACTTCCCAAGGGAGTTACTTTTGCATACGATATCCATTTGGGGAAGACAATATATTGTTTGAAAGGTTTATCTAAGGAATATATAACTTTCCATCACACTTTGGACAAATCTTACAACATGATTGTGGCAAGCCCAAAAAATGTTGTTTTGGGCCTGAAAACGATCCTAGATGTTTAGGACTTGAAAAAAGATGTAGAAAAACGTCCAAGGTGGAAACCCCTATTTTGAGTTAGTGTAATAGGTGGGTGGCCACCTATTTTTTCCTCTATTAGAGAGTGGGACTGAGAGGGAAATGGAAAAAGGGAGAGAGGGAGAGAGTGCTAGAGAGGGGGAGAGGGAGAGGGAGAGAGAGGGGGAAAATAGAGATAGAGTGAGAGTCAAAGAAAGGAGAGGGAGAGGGTGGAGAGATAAAGGGGGT
>ML828504.1:10868-28182 GCA_009831015.1 Picea engelmannii | reverse complement strand
CTAATATTTATTTTATTATTTTGACATTTCTTTGAGATAATCCTAAGAGTAAATAAGTGGTGAATGGTTGAATCATAGCTTCTAAAACTATCTTCCCCTTATCTCATTTTCCCCAACTCTTTAACCATAAGTTAATTTTTTTTTTTCATATTAATTTCATATGACCGGACTGGAAGAAGAATAATCACAATGGCTTTTTTTTCATATTAATTTCATATAACCTGACTAGAAGAAGAATAATCACAACGACTTTGTCAGGATTTAAAAAATAAGTTTTAAAAACAAAAATGACGAGGCTTTAAGACCATGGTTTAGGGAAAAGATTGATAGTTCAAAAAATCCTTAACTTTTCTTTTTGCTTTATTTACTTTAATTGTTATTTCAAAAAAAAAAAAATGGGATAAGTTGTCTCTTTCTTTTTTTTGTAATAAGGGTTCGAATATTGTTTGAAAGAGTAGGAGATTCATAAAGAACACCAATTCCAATGATTCAATGAAATCATATTGCAACAGAATGAGGCAGGTGCATCAACAACAAATCCTATGGTACTCTGACACACTATCCTTACCAAACCTTTGGGATATTCCCAAGAATCATATGATTCCCTAGGATATAAAATCCTAACAAGATACCATGTGGTACTCTGACAGACCGTCCTTACTGGACCTTTGGGATCTTCCCAATAATCATAAGATTCCCTAGGATATTAAATCCTAACTGAGAAACCACTACTAACCACAGCTACAATATACATGCACATGTACTCTGACGGACCATTCTTACTATCCCTTCGAGATCTGTCTAGGAATGATTAGTCCCCTAGGATATAAAATCCTAACTCAGCTACTCGTTTTTGGTTAGGATACCATAGTATCATCAACATCACTGCCCCTTTCAAGGGAAGGCCTTTCGAACTACACCAAAATTGTCTCGGAAGTACTCAAACTTCACATGAGAAAAAGGCTTAGTAAACACATCTGCAACCTTCTCATCTGTGCCAACATATTGGATCTTTATAGCTCCCTTTTTCATCATTTCATGAATGTAGTGATACCAGATCTCTATGTGATTCTTCTTATCATGGAACATTGGGTTCTCTTCCATCTTTATGAAACTTTTCTTATCACATAGAATCATGGTAGCTTCCATCTATAGATCAAACATAATTGTCAACAAATTCTGAATCCATATGGATTCACAACTAGAAAAGCATGTTGCAATGTACTCCGCTTCTGTCGTACCGAGAGAAATACTAGATTGATTCTTACTTTTCCATGAAGTCATGGCTAACCCCAAACTGGAACAACATCTTGAAGTTATTTTTTTGTTTGAAGAACTTCCAACCCAATATGAATCAGTATAGCCATACAGTCTGAAGTCAAAATCTCTAGTATAACAGAGGCCATAGTCCAATGTACCCTTAAGGCATCTCATCACATTCTTTGCAACTACAAGGTGAACACGTTTGGGATCCACCAAATACTGACTCAAGAAAAGCATATATTTGGTCTAGTATTCATCATATACATAAACAAACCAATCATTTGTCTGTATAGAGTAACAAAAAATATGCATGTATAGGAGTGGACATGGATCTACAGTCCATCATGTTGAATATCTTCAAAATTTCCAAAGCATACTTTCCTTGATTCAGGAAAATATATTATGGGCTCTTCCATACTTCAAGACCTAAGAAATAGTGCATTGGTCCTAGGTCCTTCTTTTCAAATTTAGTGGCAAGCTTCTTCTTGCAATCTGTGACGATATTTTCTTCATATGTCAATAATAATTCATCCACATATAAAAGAAATATAACTGGTCCATCATTATCAATCTTGAAGTAAAGTTTGAGATCAACTTTACTCTTGGTAAATCCCAAGAACATTAGAAAACTATCAATCCTACCATACCAAGATCTTGGAGATTTCTTCAACTTGCAGATGTGAGGCTTCCTATAATGTACTTAAAAACCAATTTTTCACATCACATTGTACCAACATGGTAGAATTGCTCAGCTACAACTCAATAATCATGTGTTGGTTCTATGTGCTTTATGCAAAGCACTATTTGTCTCATTTCCTAAGAATATGTCCTCTACCTTTTCTGCAACTTTTCCTTTTGGAACCAGAACTCTGCACCTGCAACTACTATTTCTGAAGATGAGAATGACTACTCTATTCTCATTGTAGTTGTTGAACTTTGAGAGTAGATCCTCTACTCCATCACAACATAAGCTTCATATGAAACTGTTAGTGGCTCAATGAATGACACTAAGGGTAGCTTATCCTCTTTCTCTGGAGGTAACTCAAACTTCTATTCTAGTCATGTCTCCATGGCCTGACTAATGTATTGCAATAACTGGCACTGGAGATAACTCCATCTCAAATATAGGGATTTTCATACCTGCTCCCTCTGAATCTCATACTGTGCCAACTTCTTTTAATGAATCATGTTTGTTCTATATATGCTTCTTCTGATTACTGGAGAAATTGTCCTGTCATAGTCTTCTCCCTCTTGCTGCGAGAATCCTCTATACACAAATTAGGCTTTGTACATCTCTATATTTTTATTTGGAACAAGCTTGATCTATTAGATCTATATTGGAAGTCACCATTGACGTTCCTTCTGGTCTTAAGGAAAAATCCATATCCCAGTCCTTTTTACTAGCTTCCTCCTCTGTCATTGAAACCAGGAAATATTCTCAGGAGATTTCATGTCTCCTAGAGGTCTCTGAAGATACAATATAGACTTCTCAACTCATGGTGTCTGTATGTCAATCCTGGAAGATGTCTCTTTTTCCCATATGATCCTTTATGAGATTAGGCTTACTCTGAGTCTTGATTTATTCTGAGTCTACAAAAACTTCATAGTCTCCACAGGATATACTTGGTGTTGAATACCAAGTCTTAATATGAAAAGTTGAGTCAGACTTCAAACGAATTCTTCTTCCTATTAAGGTGGCTTCATTCTCCATTGACCAAGTCTACTGTGATTTCTATTCTAATGTTCGGTCATATTTGGAGACTTCTTCTCCTTACAATCAATTTCCATATGAGATACTCTGTATCTCAAAAGTATCTTCTTCTTCATCTTCTTTGGTACCATCATGTATACAACTTGGATAGTATGCTCCATGTATCATCTAATATGTTGCCTCTTGCAACCATGATTATAAATTCCTTAGGGTTATCACCCGTGACCTTCCCTAAACAAGAACAAGAAGGGAGAAATAACAGACACAAATAATACTCTTTATAATAATTAAACAATAGTGAGAAAAATCGTCACAGTATCTCCTTTAGATATATCACTTGTGACCTTCCTGGAAAAAGGGTAAAAAGTAAGAAATACATTAATAAGGAATGAGAGAAAAACTCTTCTAGTGTTGTGATCAATCATTCCTCCATGGTAACCTGGAAACAAAACAAGAAGTTTCTTCTAGAGGAGATGTTAGTTATATCTATTAAATGATTACAATAACCATTTATCTCAATAGTTCTCACATGCTACCAAGTATTCAATAATAAAACTTTTCAAAGATTTCTATCACAACTATAGTTTTTAGCAGTTATCAAACCTGAAATGTGTAAATTTGAATCTGATCAATTTAATCAATAAAACTTGGAACTTGGACTCTTGTCCCTAAGAATGAGTGTGTTTATTTTCTTACGAGTCTCCTTCACTCAATATAACAAGTACTTTCTTCAACCTGTCCTCTGTACTAAGACAAAATGTTATCTTGACAAAAAATTGAGCTAGGGAATAAACTCTATAATCTCAATTTTAATCAATCTAATACTTTGACTTTAATTTTGACTAACGGTTAGTATGATAACTTCAATAGATCAAAATGCAACATGGATATTCATAAGATTATAATAATTCCATAACAATTAGAGGCATATCAAAGTACTCAAACCTGGGGTACATAGTTCATATGAATGTGATGGATCTGAGATCCCTCTAGGATCTACGATTGTTGTTTAGACAAAATATCCTTAGTCCTACAAATATCCTTTAAAATAATGACATAGTTTAAAAATATGTAAGTGCATACCTTTAACAAGATCGATATGTAGTGGCACCATCTGAAAACAGTGGCAAGAAATAACAAACCTTTAAAACTTCAAACGTGCTTCAACTTTTAACTTAAATTTAACTAGAGATTTGATAGGGTAAGGAACACTATTACAATAAAAAACAATCCCAACACTTCAAAAAATATTTCACTACAACTGGTACTACAACTAGTGTTGGAACTGCAACTGGTGTTGCAACTGGCATGAAGGAACTGGCACAAATTAACTGACACTGCAACTACAACTGATATTGCAACTGATTGCAACTGCAATTGATACTGCAACTGCAACTACAACTAGTACTGGTACTGCAACTACAAATGAAACTTAGGTTTTTATGAGGAAACCCTAATTTATCAAACTTCAAATTTTAGAATTCTGATATAGGGACTAGAAGCTCCCTCCTAGGGAGATATCCTAGGTGATGTTAGTTTCACAAACGTCCTCCAAAAAAGGTAAAAATGTCACTTTTAGGGTTTGTGAATAAACCCTAATTTTGTAGCAGCTACAACACTAAAAAATAAATTTTGGAGAGGGTGCGGTGAGGATAGCCACTTCTTTATAAATCGTGAGTTGGTCTCTTTCATGCCTTCTTTGATACCATGTTAAATTTTTACTTATACAACTAGAAATTGCGGTTCTTCTTTGTTATTATAATAATTTATCACATTAGCTGCATAAATAAGATCACTAAAAGAGAGGCAATCACAAAAAAATGGAGACACACAAATTATCCTAGGAAAGCCTCATGTGGGAGAAAACCCAACAAAAAATAACTCAATATAGATAGACCAAAGACCAAACAAAAGATCCTCCTCTACTCCTTCACTAGGAAGAGTAGCACCCCACTTAACCAAGAAATACCAAGAGATAGACCAAAAACCCTTTGTGACATCACCCATAGTTGTAGCAGCTTCTCCTTCAAGACTTGTGCACTGCAGAGTTGAGTGTGTGTGTGCCCAAATGAGGCAATGGCCTCTCTTATAAGTAGTGGTCTGGCCAACCTAGAATTAGGTATGGGTTGACTTGTCACTTAACCCTCTTATTTTACAATTAATTGTTAAGGCACAATAGGGATGAATTTTACTAAGGAACAATAGGGACTAATTAAATATAATATAATATTATTATTCATCTCTCTCTCAGGTAGAATATCCTTAAAAGTTACAATATTTCAACACGCAATGTGAAACACCATTGCAGTTCAATAACGTGAAACCACAGTATAATCAAGGACCGTAGTATAATACATTGCGTGGAGAAAACCAGGGTAACAAAGGAGGATTAAGAGAAGGAGGTCGTGGAGAAAGAGGCTTTGGAGGAGGTTGAGGACCATTAGTTTGTAATAACTGTCAAAATATTGGTCATTATGCAAGAGATTTTCCATTACCACCTACGACTTGTATGTACTGTTGCACAAAAGAGCATGAAACAAAAGACTGTCTGACGTTGTTGTTGAAGATACAGGACAAGAGGAAACAATAGAATCAGAATGTGCAATGGATTATTGTAGAAGATAGGGAAGAGGATGGAAAGAATATCCATATAGTGACTCGAGGTGGAGCTCAAACAGGCAATGATGCAAAAAAACATAACCAAAATATACATCAATGGGTAAGGAATAATATAGAACTTGAACATAAATTTGATCACGCAAAGAAAATGAGGTTTTCAAAGAAGCTAGACAGGAGATTTTGAAGGAAAAAATCACATCTACCTCAGGAACAAAGCTAGTATATGATGTGCCAATGCATGACATGCCTTTTTTGTTTGATCAGACCAATAAAGAGTAGTCTACAAAGAAAGAAAGTAACTTAAGGAACTTTTTGGTATCTTGTGTTAAGCTTTTAAATGATAAGTCATCTCTACAAGTATTACAAAATATGTTATAAAAGTTTGATGTTGGGGAAGAAGGGTTGAAGGCACTAAATTAGGTTAGGAGGAAGATATGAACAAGCAAAGAATTCAGGTTAAATGAAAACATTGGAGATTTCAATATGGGAGACATCATACCAGACTTAGGGTCTGAAGTCAATGTTCTTCCAAAGAGGACTTGGGAAGCTACGAGAGAACCTTAATTAGGGTATTCACCTATACAATTGATGTTAGAAAATTAACACAAAGTGGTGCCACTGGGAATATTGAAGGGGATCCCGATAGATATAGATGTCATATGTACAATGGCATACTTTGAATTCATAGATATAGTAGATAATACTACACCATATCCAAATTTGTTGGGATT
This sequence comes from Picea engelmannii, assembly GCA_009831015.1. NCBI lineage: Eukaryota > Viridiplantae > Streptophyta > Pinopsida > Pinales > Pinaceae > Picea > Picea engelmannii. Next base: position 21,858 of record ML828504.1, on the reverse strand, counting down.
TGATTGGGATTTTGATAACCAGACAATTATTAATTTGAAGACAAGAAAGATGATCTTTGAATTTGGAGAATACAAATTTATTTCACCTTTGGACCCATTAGAAGGAGGAAGTTATGTGGAACCTACAGATAAAATCCTTACATAAGACATGAATTAACTTTACAGAACCACCGCACACGAAGAAGATTATATCAACCCAATTGCAGATGGTATGCTTAGTGGGAGGAGTATTAGTTCTTTTTCTTCAAAATATGACAAAGGACTGGAAAAATCATAGCAACGACTACATGAATAATCTACGAGGAGATGTGCCATAATGACGTGTGTGTTGATATGGTTTGGTACAGAGGTAAGAGAACCTCCTACTTTTTATGGCTTAAATGACTTAAAATAATTTGTAATGAAATTTGAGGTACAGGTTATGGAAAATAAGAGATTACCATCATTAGATACTTCTTTAAAATCTACACCTACAATATGGTGGGGTACACACAAGCCAAAGATCAACAATTGGTTTCAGTGAAAAAGGTTACTGCCCATAAGATTTGGCACAAAGAAGTAGAATATATACAAGGAGAAGTATGAGGGATTTGGAAAACCTTAATATCATGTAGATAATTGCATGGTTCAATGGAGATTAGTACCATCAGAAGAATGGCCACACCATTTTATTCACACTTTAGAAGGTATTCAGAAGAACTGGTACACAGAACAGGAGCATCATAGAGACATTGCCAATTGCGAAGAAATACAACATAGTTTCTTGGTTACATTTTCTTTTGAGAATTAAAGTCCCAAGATAGATACTGCACTAAAGGTAGTAAGAGATAGGATATTTGAAGAACTAGAGTTTGAAGTAGTCTAAACATATCAGAAGAAACATACTGTCAGACAATTATTACCTTGATATCATGTTGCAAAAGAGGAAGACCCAACAGAACATAACCCGTGTGATATCAATATCTCAGAAGTTGAAGGAGAAAGAGAAGTAGAGGGTCCTAAGTTAGAATTTAAAGATTATGTAGCCCCATTAAAGATAAAAATTTTAAATATTGGAACAGTAGAAAACCCGAAGATTGCAAGTATTGGAGATTATTGGGATAATCACATAGTTACTGCGCGAATACAATGACTTGTTCCCAACAACATTTTCAGAGATGAAGGGGTTAGTGGACGAATTAGGAGAGATGAATATCCCTTTGAATATAGAATCCAAACCTAAAATACAAATACCTTATAGGGTGAATCTAATATATAAGGAGAAAGTGAAGGAAGAAATCAACAAGATGTTAGAATTTAGTGTCATAGAACCTATGGAAGAATCATAATGGATCAGTCCTATTGTCATACAGGAAAAGAAGAAAGGGGGAATCAATATCTGTGTTGAATTAAGGAAACCAAATGATTCTTGTATATATGATCCTTTTCCCACTCTATTTATAGATGAAGATTTGGAGAATATTGGAGGTCAAGAAGATTATTCATTCACGGATGGATTTTCAGGGTATCACTAGATCAAAACTATGCTAGAAAATAGACACAAGACTACATTTGCAACTAAATGGGGATCATTCCAGTATAAAATTATCCCATTTGGATTGAAGAATGCACCAGCCATTTTTTCAAGAGTGGTAGTAGCAACTTTTAAGGAATTCATTCATAAGTTTTTGGAGGTTTACTTGGATGATTGGACATTGTTTAGTTTATTAAAGGACCACGTTGCAGTACTATGAGTAATGTTGGACATGTGTAGATAGAGTTAGATCTCATTGAACATTAAGATGTGAATTTTCAATGCACCTTTTAGGATTTTGTTAGGACATGTGGTGTGTAAACACAGTCTACTAGTTGATCCTTCTAAAATTGTTGTCATAGTTAACTTACCACCACTGAAGTGAGTTCTCCAGTTGAAGAGTGCACTTGGACATACATGATATTATAGGAAGTTTATAAGGGGATATGAACATATTATTGCACTGATGGAGAAGATGTTGAATAAGGATACTAAGTACCATTGGAATGATGAACTCCATAAGAGTTTAGATATTTTGAAGGAAAATATGGTTACTACGCCAATTCTAGTTTTTCCAGATTGGTCCAAGGAATTTCATGTGCATGTGGATGCATCTGCACTTGCATTAGGAGCAATACTAACCCAGGTAGGAGAAGGTGATATAGATCACCCTATTTCTTTATGCAAACCGAAAGATGTTAGATTCAAAGAAGAACTACAATACTACAAAAAGGGAAGGATGAGCTACGATGTATGCTTTGCATAAATACATACATTATTTGTTGGAAAAACACTTCAATATGTTTACATATCATTCAACTCTAAGATACTTAGTTAATAATCTAGTGTTTGGGGGAAGGATATGCATATGGTTGTCGTTATTTTAGGAATTTGACTTTGAAGTTGTGATGAAACCTGGAAGATCGAATGCATGACCAGATCACTTATCTAGGATAACTAATGGAGAAGAGCCCAGTAACCTAGAAGACAACTTTCTAGATGCCCAAATATTTTCCATACATATAACAGATTAATATTTTGATGACATTATTGAGTTTTTTAGTACAGGATTTGCACCAAGATAATTTACTACTGCGCATAAGAAAATTTTGGTAGTTAGATCTGCAACCTATCAATTGATTGTAGGTCATTTATACAATCTTGGAGCAGACAATATTTTAAGAATATGTGTGGTGGAACATGAAATAACCATTATATTGGCAGAGGCACGTGAAGGAATTGCAGGAGGACACTATGCAGGGAAGCTTATTGTGCATAATATATTGCACATAGGATTATGGTGGCCAATAGTTCATAAGGATTCGAAGGAATATTGTCAAAATTGTGATGTTTGTTAGAGAGTTGGGAAGCCATACATGAGGTATGAGATGCCATTGAGACCTCAAGTTACTTTACAAGAATTTGATAAATGGGGAGTAGATTTTGTAGGTCCAATTAATCCACCAGCAAGAAGATCAAGAGCCAGATACAGTGTTACAGTGACATAATACTTGACCAGATGGGATTAGGAAGCACCGATGAAGGATTGTAGTGAAAAGACCGCAACACACTTTTTATTTGAAAATGTAGTGACAAGGTTTGGATGTCTAAGAATACTGATGAGAAATAAGGGATTCCACTTCATCAACAATACAATTGAGGCATTTTTAGAAGAATTTTAGATACATCACCAGAAGAGCACTCCTTATCACCCTTAATAAAATGGAACAATGGAAGCCTTCCAAAATATTTTGGAGAATTCCTTGAACAAAATTTGTAATGTGAATAGAGATGATTGGGATTTGAAGGTACCAGTAGTACTTTGCGCTTATAGAACTACCTGGAAGAAGCTAACAGGGAAGACACCCTTCATATTGGTGTATGGACAAGAAACAATAGTTCCCTTAAATTATTCGATACCAATTATATGCATTGCAACAATTACAGAGATGACAAAAAGGGGTGCATTACAGGAGATATTAGCTCACCTGATGGATTTGGAAGAGGATATAATCATAGAAGGTTTTCATCAGGAGGTACAGAAAGCAAAGGATAAAGAATGGCATGATAGACATATTAAAAAGAAGAATTTTAAGGTAGGAGATATGGTTCTCCTCTTTGAAAATAAGTATTTTCATCACACAGGGAAGCTTAGAATGAATTCGCTAGGGACATATCAGATAAAGTCTATCACAGATGGAGGTGATGTGTAACTGCAAGAATTAGCAGGCAAGGAAATTCAAGGAAAGGTGAATGGTAGTCAACTGAAACTACATAGGGAAAATCTGTTCGAAAACACAACTATTCCAACAAAGGACAAACACCTTCAGTAACCACTCACATACCCATATCAAATATCAACACACCAATGTTTTGACGTGGTAAAAACCTTACGGGGAAACATCCACTGACCCATCCAACGTGGCCACTTGGAGTAGTTTATTAATGTAAAAGAAAAAGATTAGAAAGAGATTTTACAAGAGATTTTATCGCATTCGATCATCGGAAAATAACCCTCCATGCTCTTTAAATAAATATCATGGACCAATTGGTTGTTGAGCCACATATCAATGGCTGTTAATATCAAGGAGAGTATGAACTGTCATATCACTCTATGTCGGGAACATATCATGACCATCAGTTTTCCTAACTACAAATGCATACTAAAGAAACACACTAAGGAACACACTTTTACCTAACGACACATTATACCAAGTAGATATTAACTAACTCCTAAGTGTCTAAATATCCTAACATCCCCCCTTAAGAACAACTTGGGATAGGATTGAAGGATTTACAATGGTGACACAATAGGAGAAGGAAGGAGGCATTAGAGCCTATCCCCCCTTAATGAAAACTTCCTAAACTCCTAACATAGATCGAAATTTGGAAAACTTTGCTTCTATAAGAGACATTGCAAAAATGTCTGCAACTTGATCTTCTGTAGGGAAAAAGTGCACTTCAATAACTTGATCATGAATGAGCTTTCTAATGAAGTGCATGTGTAGCTCGATGTGTTTTCTACACTGATGTTGAACTGGGTCTTTGGTGAGCCTGATGGCACTCTGATTGTCGCATCAAAGTCTGGTCGAATGGTACTGCTGGAATCCAAACTATGAAAGGATCTGTCGAATCCATAAGGCTTCTTGACTTGCATTTACTATTTTTTGGTACTCTTCTTCTGCTAAAGAAACTACAATAGATTTTTGTTTCTTACATACCAAAGTGATAGGTCCTGAACAAGGCTGAAAAAATAACCTGTAGTAGACTTTCGATCATCAGGGTAGTTGGCCCAATATGAATCAGTGAAACCAACCATTAAAGGAGTCCCCTCTGAACTGTAATGTATCCCGAACTAAATTGTACCACAAACATAGTGAAGTATCCTTTTAGTTTCTTTCCAATGGATTTAATGGGGGTTTTGCATATACTGGGAAACAAGACCAATAACAAAGGAAAGATCAGGATGATTATGAGTCAAGTATAAGAGGTTACCAACTAATTGACAGTACAAGATGACATCAATTTTAGGAGAAGTACAGGTGGCAGTAAGCTTGACTCTGGATTGGAAGGGAGAAGGGGTTGGTTTACAATTGTCCATGTGAAAGCAATGAAGAAGGTCACAAGCATACTTAGACTGGGAAAGAAAAATACCTTTATTGGTTTGCAAAACTTGAAGGCTAAGGAAATAGTGCAAAATGCCTAAGTCTGTCATTTCAAATTTCTTCTTAAGACTAGTTTTCACATGGTTTAAAAGTTTTGATTCACTACCAGTAACGATAAGGTCATCAACATAAAGGAAAAGGATTATGAGATGGCTTCCTACTTTCTTGGTATAGACATTAGGATAAGAATGGCATCTAGAGAATATAGTGGCAATAAGAAAGTTGTCCATTTTGGAATACCAAGCTCGGGGAGCTTTCTTGATACCATAAAGAGATTGCTTAAGGTGGCAAACAAGGATAGAATCATTCTGGACATAGCCGGGAGGTTGTTCCATGTATATTTCTTCATGCAAATATCCGTGCAAGAAGGCGGATTTAACATCCATCTAATGGACCTCCCATTTATGTGAGGAAGCAAGGGAAAGAACAAGTTGGATGGAATTCATTTTGGCTATAGAGGCAAATGTTTCATTATAGTCAATTCCTTAAACTTGGGAAAATCCTTTGGCAAATAGCCGAGCCTTGTGTCTTTCAACACTTCCATCTGATGCATACTTAGTTATATAGACCCATTTACATTTGATAATTTTTCTTCCTTTTGGAAGAGGTACAAGATCCCAAGTATCGTTTTCCATTAAAGAACGATACTCTTCATTCATTGTTGTATCCCAATATGGATGACCTGAAGCTTCTGCAAATGTCTCTAGATCATGTGTTTCTGAAACTTGAGCCAAAATAGAAGAGGCTCACTAGAAATATGAACATTTCTGACGTTGATTTGAAGGATCACCAACAAGATCACCAACTGATTCTCGTGTTGAATGGACCCATATAGGAAGTGGTGGACCTAGTGCTAGTTCAGGTTCAAAGGACTCATCTGGAGGAATGCGAGTAGGTGGAGGTGGATTTTCATCCTCACTATCATTATCTGAAGAAGAAACCATAATAGAAGAATTCACAAGCTCCAGAGATGGATCACAAGTCGAAGAAGGCACAATCGTCGAATTAGGATCGCAAGCCAAAGAAGGCACAAACGTCGAATTAGGTTTGTAGGCCAAGATATTTTCATCAAATTTAACATTTCTTCTAATAATAATTTCATTACAATGTGTTTGAAGAAGTCTATAACCTTTGACATCTTCAAAATAACCAACAAATATACAATTCTCACTTTTAGGCTGCAATGCTTTCCTTTTCTCATCAAGAATGTGCACCCATGCTATACTTCCAAATACACAGAAGTGAATTACATCTGGTTTAATATTAGTCCAAGCTTCTTCTGGTGTTATATTTTTAAGACCCTCTGTGGGAGTGCGATTTACTATGTAATTTTCACAATTGATGGCTTCCGCCCAATACTTTAGACTTAATCCCTTAGATTGGATCATACAATTATCCATTTCTTTTAATGTGCAGTTCTTTCTCTTAGAAACACCATTTTGTTGTGGTGTATATGGACCAGTGTGTTGCATTTGGATTCCATGTGTAGTGCAACAAATTGTAAAATTATTTTTCACATATTTGCCTCCATTATCTGCTCTTAACCTTTGAATTTGATGTCCAGATTTCTTTTCTACAAGGGCCCTGTAGGCCAAACACTTGTCAAAAACTTTTTTCTTAAGTTTTAAGAAGTAAACTCAAGTACATCTGGAAAAGTCATCAATGAAAGTTAAGAAATACTTGGACCCAGAAAAAGAAGGACAAGAAAGTGGACCACACAAATCACTATGAACAAGCTACAAATGACCCGAGGTGTGCCAAGAGGCACGTTTGTCAAAATTGTCACGATGATGTTTTGCCGAGAACACAACTAGCGCAAACACCATCTCTATATGAAACAAGAGGAAGACCAGTCACCATCTGTTGATTACATAGTTGTTGTAATGAGCGATAGTTTAGATGACCAAACTACTCATGCAAAAGTTTGCTCAAGTCATCGCTATGAGCAACAAAAACTGATGAAAAAGATGATGACCCAAAGTTATCAAAATTGTACATCCTGGTAATATCATCAACAATTTCAGTTGCAAGAACATGCTTAGGATCTTTTAGATCCTTGATTACATCTTGGTGAGGTGAAAACTCTACGGTTTTACCTTCACCTAAATGAGTGATTTGATATATTGACAGAAGGTTACAAGAAAGACTTGGAACACATAATACATCATTGAAATGACCATTTTCTACTTGAATTGTTCCATATCATTTAACACTAAGAGATCTATCACCACCAACAAATATTTTCTTGGTGTTACATTCATTTAGAATAGAAAATATGCCTCTATCCTTAGCCATATAATAAGATGATTCAGAATCAATAAGCCATTCATCAGAGGAAGAAGTAGAAGTTGTATTGAAGGAGAAACCAGAAGTAGAAAGTGCATGTCCATGAAAAGAAGAAGAAGAAGCAGGATCAATATTGATGTTGTGATTCTTCATCGTTGCATCTAAAGAAGCCATCTTCTTGAAACCTTTGGACTCAAAATGACCATATTTATCACAAAAGTTGCAATGTCTGTCAGTCTTCTTATTTTTATATTTTTCTCCTTTGTCTCCATTAGGAGAGGAAGTTGTCTGAGTGGGTTTGGGACCCCTATATTTCTTGTTTTTGTGGTGAGGATGTTTCTTCTTAGGACTCTTGGGTTTATATTTCTACTGGAAAACTAAGTCTTTTTTGGAGGTACCTGCAATGTAGATCACTCCAAGTTGTACAAGCTTATCTTTCTCTCTAATCAAAGCATCACAAAATTTATTAAGACTTTGTTTTTGATAAGCTATCCCTAGAGCCTCTTGCATGGAATAAAAGGCAGATACAAACACATAATATGCACTTGTAATGTCTCCCACCTCTTAGAGAGGTGATGAGGAGACTCAGTGGCCTGGGAACCCCCACTAGGTCATAGTCTCACACTGAAGGGGGGAAAGTCAAGAAGTTAAAAGTTATATTTTTAAGTTGAATTAAGAAAGGAAAAGGATAAAGGAGTAAAAGATAACTCAATATAAGAATAGAAGATTAACCCTGGGAGTTAACTTAACTCAACAGAGAATTAGAAGGAAAAGTATAAGTAAGAGGTTAGGGTGCACCTATTACTCATTCTGGTTTTGGATTAGCATTTTCTATTGCTCTTGAGAATTCAGTTTGGGGGTTTTGTTGTACAAACCCTTGGGAGAAACTCAGTGGTGAAATATCCACTCACCTTGTTCCACAGCTTGGTCTCAGGGATGAAAGACTCCTCCACACCATTCTAGTCTCAGGGCTAGTTTATCGAGGGAGGTTCGATCCAGCTTATCCTGAGGGCCTAGGGCCATTCTGACAGTTGGGTTTTGTTTGCAGGGGCATGACCATCAGTTTGAGGGATTTTCTGGAGGGTTATCATCATTCTATATTTGTCTACATATTGGGACGTCGTGGAGCCATAGGGGACATCCTGTGATTCAGTAAAACTCATATCTAGGGAGATCTGCTTGAGATCTGAGCTCGAAACTTCTCCCATGGGATTCTCATAGCCCAATATATATTCTTGGAGAGTTTCAGAGAATTTGGAGACCTCCTTCATCAGGGCTGAACCAGCTAGGGTTTCAGTCATCCAGTGGGGCACCCCATTCAGTGGAAAATCCAGATCTACGGAGATTGAGTGGGATATTGGAGATTCAGGCACCTGGGTTATTCTTACAATTTTTCGATCTATATTCTAGGAGAGTTTTAGAGAATTTGGAGGCCTCCTTCATTAGGGCCGAACTAGCTAGGGTTTCATTCATCCAGTGGGGCACCTCATTCAATGGGAAATTCAGATCTACGGAGATTGAGAGGGATCTTGGAGATTCAGGCACCTGGGTTATTCTTACCATCACCCGATATATCAATTGGCATATTTCTTAGGGTGATTGGACACTTTTGGTATCAGGGTCGAGTTATTGAGGGTTTCATCCTTCTATTGGAGCATGGCATTCTTCAACTAGAGAGTTTGCCATTCAGATCTACTTGTATTGATCTTCATTTCTTATTCAGCCTTTGGAGACATTATTTTGTATTAGCGAGAGCATTTTGTAGAAGCTCATATCTATTTCTTGTACGACCATCTGAGGTTTATGCTAGATCGGTCATCTCTTGTATTGATCTTACATTGCTCATAATAAAAAGGTCAGATCTTTGCTTGTGCTTCTACATCTTGAATATATTGTGATCTCCATGTTTTGATGAATCTTGTATGCACTTAATAACTCAATAAATTAGTAGTAGTTAGTGATTCCAAGAAAGAATTTGGCTTGGGATCATTACATTGGTATCAGAGCCTCGATCCTCCAAACCTGTGGAGAGATCGATGCATGCAGAAGTACAGGCGAATTGTTATGGGTCGAAGAAAGATAAACAACAATGAAACAGAGGTATAAATAGAAGGGTCGGGAGACGACCATGAGCCTCAGGGATTGGCTCTCTTAGTAACTGAATTTGGTAAGTTCCAACAAAACATGAACCGCACAGAGAGCACATTGGTCTGACAGTTGGATGAGTATCAGGAAACCAATAGAAGGGGACAGGAAAAAATCTCTGAAACCTTGAAGAAAGTTGATGAGAATCTACAAAAAATGAACGAGAACCAAACTAGGATAACTGACCTTCTGATGCAAGTAAATCATCGAGGCAAAGATCCTGATATGTATGGGAATAAGGAGGCTGGAGGGTCCGGTGGAACCCATGAAGAAGACATATATAACCCAGAGAAAGCACCAGGATCCGAAGGGAGTCTTGGAGGTGGCACATTCCATGGGCAGATGGGTAGCAGGACCAATCATAGACCATACGTGCCAGTGTTCACAGATGAACCACTAGGCCAACACTCAGGTAGCAGAGCTAACCCCAGACCATACATGCCCACATTTATAGATGAGCAAGAGCAGCATGAACAGGTTGAATATTTTGTGGCACAATTAGCCAGGAGTACCAGGGAATACTACAGTTGGATATGAAAGTTCAAATACAGATGTCCCTAGACTAGTATTGTCAACTCAAGTTCAGAAACCAGCCTAGGATGAACCACAGGGGCAGCTTTGAGTTTGAGAAAAGGGAAAGGAAGATAGAGATTCCATACTTTTATGGTACAACTAAGATGACAGCACAAGCATGGGTGCAGAAGCTGGATACCTACCTATAGCTTAACCCCATGAGAGAGATGGAGGCAATCAAGTTTTCCATTATGTACTTGGATGGCAAGGCCCACGACTGGTGGTACCATGGGCTCACCACACTCATCCACAACCAGATTGTATCCTATACACAATTCACTTAGAGGCTCATTGATAGATTTGATCTAGGAGATCTTGAGGTACACTTCCGAGAGCTCACCCAACTCAAGAAAACAGGTATGACTGAGGCATACATTGATGAGTTCTAGAGATTGGCAGTGATGGTGCAATATATTTCCCCAACCAGGCTCATGATGCTCTTTACAGAAGGATTGATGGAACCCTTGAAGGGTTGGGTTAAGGCCTTCAAGCCTACCAGCCTACAGGAAGCCATTTGGAAGACGAGGGATCTGGGTCTAGCTGCTAAACCAAAATTCATACCCAGACCACCTCTTAACAGTGGTGGAAGAGATCAAAGGACTCCAATAAACCAGGGAGGATGTGACCCTAAGGGTTATGAAAAGGGCCGTGGCAGAATAGATGACAACACCAGGAGGGAACTGAGAAGGAAGCAACTTTGCTTCACATGCAAGGAGCCATGGAATCCCTCACACAAGTGCATGGGATGAGGACAAGTACATTACATTGAGGTCACTTCAGATGATGAAGAAGAGGATGAGTATGGTCA
>ML828503.1:58344-73761 GCA_009831015.1 Picea engelmannii | reverse complement strand
TCATCCATTCATCATATTTTCGAAGTATTTTTTTGAAATTATAATGAAATTGTTTTGTCATAGTCTCATTTTTAATTATAAATATCTTCTTATTAAATCACATTGACTTTGACTTAGTGGATGACTTAGTTGGTATTGATTGGTGGACTATAAGGTCCAATAATCATCCATTCTTCATATTTTCTAAATAGTTTTTGGAAATTATAATGAAATTGTTTTGTCATAGTCTCATTTTTAATTATTAAAAATGTTTTGAAGACTCTATTCCCTGGAATTTTAGTATTTAGAACATGCCCCTTGACAAAAATAGATAAGATAAGATATATTATAAATTTAATTTTAGAATGTCTCCATTTTTTAGATTTGTTATTTTTACTTTGAGAGCATTCTAGGTGTCTAAATAATTAAATTTATAAATATTCAAATTTATGATGTTCAAGACTATTAAAATTGGAAAATTAGATATTCATTTTTTTACAAATAGTTTATATATTCAAACACAAATAATGAAGAGGGGATGGTGAAGTTTGATATAATGGGAATTAATGATTTATTGAATAATGTTATTGCTAACCAAGGGAAACAAGGTCATCACATCAAAATACAATACTACAATTTTGATTCCTAAGCTAGAAATGTATATTTGTATATATCATGGATGATTGAAAGCCAAGCAATGTAATATGTAAACATTGTTCATTGAAAGTAATAAAATTAAATACATCACCGATTGTAGATGGCTAAGGACATAGTCACGAGGGCACTATGATTCCACAAGGGAGGGAGGGGTAAAGGGGGTTTTGAGGGGACTCGATATTAATAGAATCCTATGTCACCTCCATAAAACATCTTGTTGTTAAATATTTAACTCCTTTAACTTATTAAACTCAATCATTGAATGCATGTAATATATTGGTGAGAAATTTATCTCACCTAATTAATAGAGCATGGGCTCAGTACACTCATGATGGGAATTGTATCATTGAATGCATGTAAGAGGTGTGTTAAAAAGTCATCTCAGCTAGTTATGGAAGCATGAACCTTATCATTTTGGGGAATTGAGAGAGTCAAACATGCATGGGATAAAAAGGGAAGGGAATTTGAGTAGAGGAAGAGAGTTCATTTTGTGGAGGAGCAGAAGAGAGGAAAATGAGTGTTTGGTTTTAGAAAAGAGTGGCAGCCATACTGTGTGTAAAAATAGCCATTCCGAGACACCATGAGAGAAAGAGGAGATGAAAATTATGCTAACAATTAGTCCCTCATGCCTATAAGTAAATTTATGTTGAGAAATTACCAAAAAGGGCATGTGTAAATTTCTTCTATGAGCACTCATGTTATTGTTGGATTTCCTAGAGACCCTAGCTGAGAGATTCCTAGATATTCACCAACATCAACACTCATATATTCTTATTAAAACGCATTGACTTTGACTTGGTTTTGATTTACTGATGAGTTATAAGGTTCAATAATCATCCATTCTTCATATTCTCTCAGTAACTTTTTTGTTGGAAACATAATGAAATTGTTTTGTCATAGTCTCATTTTTAATTATTGGCTTATAGAAAGTCTCGAGGACTTGATTGCCTAGGGAAGCTTATTTAGAATAGGGCATTGATTTATTTATTTTTATTTTTTCTTATTTTATTGAAATTATAATATTTGGAACATGCCCCCAAGAAAATTAGATAAGATAAGATAGATTATAAATTTAATATTGGAATTCCCCATTTTTTCTCTTAGACTTGTTGTTTTCACTTTGAGGGCATTATAGGTATCTAGGTGACCAAATTTACAAATATTCAAATTTATGATGTTCAAGTTGGACCATTAAAATTAGATACCCATCTTTAATAAGTAGTTTATATAATCAAACACAAATAATGAAGAGGGGATGGTGAAGTTTGATATAATGAGATTTAATGGTTTATCGAACAATGTTATTGCTAACCTAGGAAATAAGGCCACTATATCAAAACATGAGATTCTTTAGTAAAAGACTTAAAAGAAAATTTATACTCATGATATGCATTTTTTATTTAAGATAAGTTTGGTTGACACAAAAAAAGGCCTAAAATAAATAAATTAAATATAATATATCAAGAAATTTATTATTCTTTATACTCAATTGAAGATAACTATCAAGAACAAATTGTTAGTGGATGTTAGGGACCTAACCTCCATAATCCTCACACAGGTAGAATAATGTATTTTCCATGTAATAAAGGTCAACATTAGTTAATAAGGCCTATTTAATAAATGTGAACAAGTCAATGTAAGAAGACCTAATAGAAGCTTCCGCTTCTAGAACAATCTTTAAAATGTAGAGTAGGAGGCATGATAAATCTTTGTCTTAAGAATTATTGTAATAGAGCATTTTTATGCTAGAGGTTTCCCCCTCGAAGAGGCAAGTGAACATTGCTTCATATCAATAAAGGTATTATTTTTTTGTTGTGGTTCTCTACATTTTAATGCTCCGCTAGCATTTTTCTGCAATATTTCTATTTTCTTCTTAATATAATAGATCTTCTACCTAACAAGTGGTATCCGAGCACTTTCCTCTGTAGGAATTGTGGGAATTTTTTTCCAAGGTAAAGACATGTACTATTGGCGTCTTTAAAACAAAAAGATATTTCGCTTAGCGGGTAAAACTGCGGTGGGTGAGACTATACCCTGAAAATACAAACGGTTTCATGGGGTTTCCTAGAAGCAAATGTTTCACCTTGTTGGAAACTTCTGTAACCCCTATTGGTACTGCTCGAGTAGTACCACATCATACATAATATGTACACAACCATCACTCCCACGTACCGACATGTATATCGAGATTCCCTTAGGTCTCCTAAAACCATCTTTAGATCAGTCCATCGATTGCTTCACTGCTATAGTGACACCGACAATAACACTTGGGAATATACTCTCAAGTACCTGGGTAATCAAGTAGCATGGCTAAGGGTATGGGTGAGCGTCCTTAGTTGGTTCTCTAAGATATTGGGTCAAGTACTAATGTTTGACCTCGTATGTATGTTAGAGAGCTATAGCAAAGGGAAAACCCTTTTCTATAGGAACCCTGCAAACCCTAATCCCTTGGAAAGAAACATAACATAAAAGGAACATACAAGATCTATTGGAGTGCCACCTTGCCTCCTGCAATATGGTGGTGAAATTCATACATATTTTTTCCTGTTAACAATTTGGGCCATTTGTTACTGCAGTATTCAAGCCAGAGTATAACTCTATAGAAAAAAAAAGTACAGTGGTCCTACCGACACCCTTATTCGAGACCTATCTCATTTGATTTATCTCTTCGTCCTGCTCATAGTGATACCTATAATTTTTAAGCATTTTTCCCCTCGTGGACCTGACCCCCTTCCTAACACCCTTATTTGGCACTTATCCCATTGACTTCCTCTCTTGCATTGATCGTAGTGGTGCCATTTTCTAGTATACTTTTTTGGGTGCAGACCCACCTACCCCTTTCCCTCCCCAATGGCCCACACCCATAGCTAAGACTTGGATACCCGACTCACTTCCTTTGACAAAGTTAATGATAAAATTAGGAAGGATATCTCTGACCTCAATTCCAAAATTGATAACATAAATTCTCAGCTGGCCCCCTTAGAAACACTTCCCACAACAATGACCAAATTGACTGCCATTTGTCAACAGTCCCAAGAAGTAGTGAACAAATTGACCACACTGTATAATCAAGACCAAGATCATTTCTCTTTTTCCCCACCTTATAAACCAGAAGGCACTGAATCCTCCCATTCCACGTCCCTTCATTCCAACCACTTTCAGCGAGACCTGCGTCTTCCTAGAGTGTAGGTGAACAAATTTGATGGCTCGGATCCCATGAGATGGGTCAATCAATTGGAACACAATTTATCTTTACAGGGTATTACTGGTGAGTTAGCCAAAATCTGTTATGGTGTTCTCTATATAGATACTAAAAAATTTCAATGATGGAAATGGATAAAAATGCATGCTAAGGGTATGTGGCTTGGACACAATTTGTTGCAGAGATTTATGCATGCTTTGACATTGACACCCACCATTTAGGTTGTTTGACCAAGTTGAAACAATATGACACAGTGGAAGACTTTATAGATGCTTTTGAGAACTTGTATTTCCACACAGAGGGCATGTCAAATGATTTTTTCGGGAATGTTTTATGAGTGGCCCAAAGGATGAAATCTGTGCCCATGTCCGAATGGCTCCCCCCAGACTTGGGTAGAAGCTACTAAAAGATATAAGGAAGAAAAATCGGTTGTATCCTCTCAAAATAGAAAACCATCCTTTGTTCCTCACCCTAAACCCTCCAATCCCGCCCCTCCATCCACCCCACTAAAAATCCAAAAAATGAACTAGGAAGAAATGGATGAATGCCAACTCAAGGGTCTTTGCTACAATGGTGATGGAAAATATTTTCCAAGGAACAAGTGTAAGGAGCATAATTTTTTTATGGCCATATTTGAGGATGTTTCTGACGAATAGGTAGAGGCTCCCCCTATGGTGGATATCTCTGATCCAACTAATCTTACTCCACCCTCTGATCCACCAATAGTCGAATCAGTCATTTCACTAAATGCCCTCATTGGTTTCTCTGCTCCCAAAACCCTCAAGATAATTGGCTACAGTAAGAATCAGAAGGTCATCATCCTAACTGATAATGGTAGCCCTCACAATTTTATTCATTGTCACATTGCCTAAGAAACCCATTGTTATATATGTGCAATCAACAATTTTCAAATCATGATTTCCAATGGCATTTCCATGAAATGTGGGGGGTGTTGTGAAAATGTGTGTCTCCAAATTGGTCAATACAACCTAAAGTTGCATATGTTTTCTATTAACATTGGTGGTTGTGACATTATGCTCGATGCATAATGGTTACGCACTCTTGGTCCCATCCTCATGGATTTTAAGGAATTAACCATGCAATTCCACCAGGAAGGGCAACAATATAAGTTTTAGGGCATCACAATAGGCTCCCATGAGCTCATCAGTTCCTATCAAATGGAAAAGCTCCTCAAAAAAGGTCATTCGAGCATTATTTCCCAACTCCATTCCATTCAAGAAGTTGAGACATCCAATGTGCATACTGGCCTCCATTATATCCTCTCCAAACACCAAGATATTTTTTCCACTCCCCAGGGACTTACCCCTTCCCATGGTGTTCATGATAATTTCATTCCTCTAGTCCCAGGCAATTTTCCTCCCAATGTTCTACCTTATCATCACCCCTTTTCCCAGAAGAATGAAATTGATAAAAATGTTCAATAATTTCTCGTTTCATGTGTTATCCGTCCTAGTACTAGCCCCTATTCTTCTCATGTGGTCATGGTCCTCAAGAAAGAAGGAACTTGGTGCATGTGTCTTGACTTTCGCACCCTCAAAAAACTTACCATCAAAGACAAATTTCCCATTCATGTCATTGATGATATATTGGATAAATTGAGTGGTGCTCAGTACTTTACTAAACTTGATATTAATTTTGGATACCACCAGATACATATGAAAGAGGAGGACATTCCCAAGACTGCATTTAGAACTCATGAGGGTAATTCCCTTTAGCCATTGTAATGTTCCCTCCACTTTCCAAAGTCTCATGAATCATGTCTTCTATCCTTTTCTCTGTCACTTTTTCGTAGTTTTATTTGATGATATTATCATCTATAGTAAAACTTTGACATCCCATCTCTCCCATGTGGATCAAGTTCTCCATCTACTCTCTCAACACCAAATTTTCTTCAAACAATCTAAATGTGCCTTTGGAGGCTTGGAAGTGGAGTACTTGGGTTGTATTATAGGCAAGGATGGTGTACGAGTGGATCCTAAGAAAACTTAAGCTATGCAGGATTGTCCTCGCCCTAAAACTCTTAAGAGCTTGTGTGGTTTTCTGGGTTTAACGGGCTATTATCGCAAGTTTGTTCAAAATTATGGAAAAATTGTAGCACCTAGATCACTTCTCTCCTTAAAAATAATTCTTTCAGTTGGACTCCAACTCTTGATCAGTACTTCCATAACTTGAAAGAGGCTATGTGCATGAATCCAGTCCCAGTCCTTCCCAACTTCACAAAGACTTTTTTCCTGGAATGTGATGCTCCAGGGAAAGGAATTGGGGCAGTTCTCATGCAAGATGGAAAGCCTTTCTAATTCACCAACAAACAACTTTCAGAGTGAAATTTGGGCCAATAAATCTATGAAAAGGAAATGTTGGGTATTCTTCATGCCATGGATCTTTGGCATCCTTATCTCTTGGGGAAACACTTCCAAATTAAAATTGTTCATCAAAGCCTGAAGTATTTTACGGAACAACGAATTGCATCCATGGAGCAACAAAAATGGGTGACCAAGATATTTGGATACCATTATGAGATCATTTATAATAAGGGAAAATAAAATGTGGTTGTTGACGCTCTTTCCAAGAAGTATGAATAAGAAGGGTTCCTCTTTTCCCTCTCCTTCATTGTACCATATTGGCTCCAAGCTGCTCACTAGGAATGGCTACAAGACCCCAAAATTTCTCCTCTGATCCAAAAATGGAAACACCATTATCTATATTCTCCAGGGTACTCTTGGTACAATGAAGAGATCCACTATAAAGGCCTTATGTATTTAAGCAAACAGTCCTAACTTTAATGCACAATGATTTCTAAGCTTCATGTTTCACCCACAACTGGGCATTCATGGTTTACCAAAACCTATGAAAGGGTCAAACGTTCTTTCTTTTGGGATGGTATGCAATAGGATATTCGCACCTTTGTGGTTGAATGTGATGTATGTCAATGCAACAAGGGAGAAACAATCAAAACCCTAGGCACACTTCAACCGCTTATGATTTCCCCCTGCTATTTGGAGGGATATTTCTATTGATTTCATTGTCTTCTTACCTAAATCGGCCAATAAGTCAGTCGTCATGGTGGTAGTCGATCATCTTTACAAATATGCTCATTTTTGTGCTCTTCAACACCCATTCACCACATCCATGGTGGCTCAAATTTTCATGGATAATATATTCAAACTTCATGGCATTCCTCATTCTATTGTCTTTAACAGAGATCCAACTTTCAACAAAATTTTTTGGCAATAATTGTTCAGGCTCTAGGGAACCCAATAGCATTTCAACACCTCCTACCATCCCCATACTGATGGGCAAACTGAAGTTGTCAACAAGTGTTTAGAAACATATTTGTCTTGTTTTCATCTAAAAGACAAAATTAGTGGGCTCAATGGTTACCCCTCGTTGAATGGTGGTACAACACATCTTACCATACAACCACTCGCATGAATCCTTTTGAAATAGTCTATGGAAAAAAGCTATCGTCAGTTCTTTCATAAATTCTATGTGTCTCGAAGGTTCAATAGGTTGACAAAAATCTTACAGTTCAAGAGGCCATTCTCTATACCCTCAAAGAAAATTTGGTCATCGATCATAATCATATGAAGCAACAATCAAATCAAGGTCATTTTGAACATCAATTTACTTAATGGGATAAGTTGTTTCTTCATCTGCAACCTTATAAGTAGACTTCACTCAAATTTGAACACTGTCATAAACTTTCTCCCAAATTTGATGGTCCCTATACCATTCTCAAGCGAGTGGGGCCTGTGGCCTACCAGTTAGCTCTACCCAATGATTCTAATAACCATCATGTTTTTCATGTCTCATGATTAAAGAAAATGATTGGAAATAAGTGCCAAAATGAAACCAATCTCCCTGAGTTGGATGAAGAAGGTTCCATTTGGTTGCAGCCACAAGCAATCTTGGACCAACGCGAGAGTTATCTACGTCAGCGCACCATCAAGGAAGTGTTAGTTCAGTGGAAAGATACAACCCCAGAAGATGCCACCTGGGAGTCGACCACCATTCTGGAACAATTTCCTCATCTCAAGCCCCGAGGACAAGGATTTTATTAAAGGGGGAGGTCATGTTAGGGATCTAACCCCCCACACCCTCACATAGGTAAAATAATATATTTTCCATGTAATAAAAGTCGATATTAGTTAATAAGGATTATTTAATAAATGTAAACAAGTCAATGTAAGAATACATAATAGAATCTTCCGCTTCTAGAACGATCTTCCTCTAGAATGTTCTTTAGAAGATAGAATTAGTATAAATAAGAGTAGGAGGCATGAGAAATCTTTGTTTTGAGAATTATTGTAATAGATCATTGCTCTGCTAGAGGTTTTCCCCTCAAAGAGGCAAGTAAACATTTCTTCCTATCAATAAATGTATTGTTTTTTGTTGTGGTTCTCTACATTTTATTGTCCTGCTGGCATTTTGCTACAATATTTCCATTTTCTTCTTAATATAATAGATCTGGTACCTAACAGTGGAGGATTTTTTTAGTGGGAAAATGATCACCCTTGAGAAAGAATTCCAAAATACATTCATTGTGAAGGACAAGATCAAATCCATTACATCACATTCTAATAAGTTTACAAGACAAAGGTCATGTATTCCAATTCCCCTTTAACCAACTCCTCATATATGCTCAAGAGTAAAATAATGTTTCTTCCATCCCTTCTTTTTCTAAATATACATAAAAACAAGGAATAAATATGACTCAAATAAATATTGTGTTCTCCACAAATATAAGGTGCACTCTAAGGAAAAATCTTGGAAAAATAAAATAAACAACACTAAAATAAATTTGGTAATTTAATGTTTAACTGAAAAAAACTCACACAAGTGATAAATGATGAAGATACATTATAAACACTTCATGAAAACTTTCATAACATCATGTTACTCAACACTCCCCATAGAAACTCCAATGTGAAATATTATTTTCCTTTCTTATTCATTTAGGTAATAATGATGTAATTAAAAGAATAATTAATGATAATGCGCAATAAAAGAACTTAATATATCAAATACTTGCACAATAAAAGAACTTAATATATCAAATACTTGTGGATAAAATGTAGTTGAAAACCCAAATACACCCTTCACCATGTCATTTAAAATGAAAATAAGGTCAACTCTTATGCCTTATTAATCAAGTATGCACCATCAATTTTGCATTTATGCCTTATCAATCAAGTATGCACCATCAATTTTGCATTTATGCCTTATCAATCAAGTATGCACCATCAATTTTTCATGAGTTAATATATTGTGTTACAATTAATGTTACCGATGAAACAACAAGATAAAGGAACAAAATATACACTAGCGTTGCGTTGTTGCATTCGCTTCAATGAAGAGAGACAAGCACAAGACCCCTACATATTAATGTTCATTGTTTTTGTGGTGTTGGGTAGAAGGAGACATGAATGATATATATGAGCCCATATTTATCAAACCAAATGATGGTTTTGATGTGAGTAAGGCTTTCAATTAACTATGTAAAATGGTTGAAAACTATGTAAAATGTTATATATTATCTTGTTGTTTGATTGTATAAAATGGTCAAAATGAAGACGGGCGATGTAAAATGTAATGTATCATGTCCTTGTTTATTTGATGGCCTAAAATGGTCAAAATGCATATGTAAGTGTGTGGAGTTTTATATTATTAACTTTGTTGGTATTAAATTCCATTAAACAAAAAGGTGGGCATGAAATGCATGTTATATGTTTTATTAATGAAATATTAAAATGGCTTTTTATTTTTTTATTTTTTTTGTTGTAAATATTTTTTTTTAAATAATTAAAGTGACTAACAAATAAGGGTAAAAAGAGGTCATGTTACTGGTCAATGGGTTTAGTTTGGTCCATGTAGTAGAGGGTTTTGAAAATTATTGTATATCTTCATTTTTTGAGTTTTTTCTTTACTCATGATATTGTAGATATAAGGTAAAGTAGCAACAATAGTGACCATAAGGGTGTGAAGATGAAGATGCATTTTTGGTACTATGTAGTGTATTTCATAACACGATATCATAATTATGTAAAATTATTTAATAAGGGAGTCAAAAATACACCACATTACATTGAAATACTATTTTATGTACTATGTCATTCTTGTCATCGAGGAGAATGACTTGTGACACTAGAATCCTATTTAAGTTTTATTGATTGTAACATGTCCAAGTTTGAATCCCAGCTTAAGTCTACAATGGTATTCTTTGATACCTATGCAGGGACCCTACCACCTTGACAAGATATCCAAATTGGCAAAGGGCCATCCACAATGTCACTAAAAAAATGAATGTTGTTTCCTTCTCCAAGTCTAGGAGGCATTTCCACATTGTGATTGCATGGGAAACTGCAATTACAGTTGAAACCCTGAACCTACGAAGTCATTCAATTGCATAACTTCAATTTACTTGCACAAATACCTAGAGATAGATGAAGTACATAAGTGACACATGAATAATTTCATAGTGTTTTAGACAAACTTCATAACATTTTAGATGGAGCTTAAGATGACTAAAAAAATCATAGCAGGAAGGATACGTCCATGGAACATATGGACCTTGAAGCATTAAATGAGGATAAAAGACCGTGATTAATAGTAGTGTCACACACTATCTAAAAAAGACAATTTACTTTACTTTGGAAACATATTGGGCTTGTATTCTTTTCAAAGTTCCCTTCCTCATATTTAGTGGTGTGCTAGTTAGATAATATTATACCATGTAGAGTATTTTAATATATTGATTAGTATATATCTGTCAAGGAGTATTTTAATATATTAAAAACATATAGATATTAGGGAGTTTAGGATTATGTATCGAGGGATGGGGGACTTAGAATTAGGTATTCATTGGGGGTGGGGGATTGAATATGTGGCTTCAAATTGGATTGGTCCACACTTTTAAAGTTCTATAATCATCGTAATAATTCTCCTCGTATGATCTTAGTCCTCTTTGAATGATGTTTTATTCCTAGGACCCTATTTGCAACATAAGAAACTTTCACATTTGTAGTAGTTTATCTAGTGTCTCATGTATTACAAGGTTGGGAATATCCCCCAACTATCCCATATTTCCTTGCTACATGTATTATTCCATTAATATGGAACCCATGAATCAAGGATTTCACCAAACATTTCATTAGACATTGAAGATTTCAATAAGATGGAAAATATAACTGGTAGAATGACTCTATAATGAATCTCAATTGGGTGGAAATAAATAAAGGGTCATAGGAATCTGTGCATGAAGCTTTTATAAAGGATTTTTCCATTCCCACTAAACAATGCAACGTAATTGTTGATACATTCATGACTCAAAATCCAAACTCTCTCCTACTAGCCTCTTTACTTGGTTGATCCTCTAGGAAAGAGAAAATGAGTCATGATTTGTGTAAATTAGACTCTTTTAACCTCATTGGATGATGAAAATAAATTATTTTTGTTAGAGTCTCTAGTAATCTCCAATAACTTTTTGTTAGAGTTTCTAGTAATCTTCAATAAGTTTTCTGGTTATTTATTAATAAATGAAGAGAAGAAATGAAAAAAAATATAGTTTGTTAGTTTTCATAATCCTTTTGCAGGACTTATAAGACTTATGTGATGCATAACTACGAGTAGAAATAAAATTGGGCATAAAAGGTTATGAAAAAAATAGATACATGAGATATAGTGAAAATATATGGTTTTTAATTGGAATGGTATATCGGAAGAGGGGTTCAACAAAGGGATTTTGAAAGGAAATCTTTAATATCTAGTAAAACCAAGAGTATTCTTTAATATCCTATGCATTCACTACTATATCATAGATTCATTAAGTGAACCCACCATAATTTACATAACAATCTAGCATAGATAGAAAAACAAAACCCACTAATATCTTGACTCACGAGTTCACATATAAAATATAGCATAAGCTATCCCTTTCTATGCAAAGGGACATTCAAATAAAACTTTTACTAAAACTAGCATTTTGAGATAGGGAAAGAGAGGAATATGGAATTGTTTTGGAAAATCTTTAAAAGGTTGGCATTTGGACTATATAAATAAGAGGGACAGATGAACTTTGCAACATTAATAATTTTTTAATAATACAATATACATATACATTATTAAAGAAAAATTTTAAAAACTTTTTTTCTTCTTAATAAAAAAACCTTAATTTTATTATCTTAAAACAATATTCTAAATTTTTAATAAATAAAAAATAAACATATCAACCACATAGATTACAAATGCATTTAAAAAAAAATCCATCGCTTCCAAAGTGAATTCCCATCTTTAAAATTTTAAACGTTTATGTGCTAGCTTCTTAAAAAAATTTAAACGTTTAGCTGCTAGCTTCTTAGAAGTATAAGCAAAAATAGAAATGCCTACTATAAATTCTATCGACATAACTATAACTCTAAATCCAAAGATGTTAAACTCCCAAGGAGACCTCTCACTAAGTTTTAATTTTTTTTTTTTTAAAGATTCTATCGATTTTAATTGGTTTTTTTAAAGATTTTTGACCATATTAATGATTTAAAAATAAATTTTATTCATTATATTGATATATTTATAAATTTACTATAAAAGTAAATTTTATTCATTAGTTTTTAAAAAAACTTTTATATTAACCATAACATCTTCTTTTAAGTTGATCTGATGAAAAATTATATATTTTGTAAAAGTCTTTTATATTTAAATTTAGTATTATAATAGTTTTTTCAAATTCATTACATCTTCTTTTAAGTTGATATAATGAAATATTTCAAAATATCGATTTAAAAACAAATAGAGTGAATCTAAAAACACTCTAATAACTATTTATTCATTAAGCACATCACTTGAAAATCAGTTTTGAATAGACAAAATGATCCACACGACTATTATCTTGGACGCCTTTAAAAAATAAATCCAAAATCCACACAAGGTAATCAAATTAATAATAATTACAGTTTCTAAAAATAACATGAATTGTTCTAAGAGATTGGAAATGGAACCGATGTGTCAACATGTACTATGGGGATGAACATTATTGCACCATTATCAATTGACATCCCACACAAAATTAATCCTCCTAGTTAACTTCAATTGTTCTCAAGAATATTGGTCGAACATATTTATTGAATAATTAAGAAAAATATATTTAAAGTGTTATGAAATATTAATCTAGTTAATAAAATGTTAGAAATTTTATCTTTAATTGTTCTTCACATTGGTTGAACATATTTATTGAAGAATTAAAAAATAAATTATTTAGAGTATTATGAAATATTAAGATAAAACGTTTTCGAAGATTTCTAAAATATTTTGGTTGAACATATTTTCGTAAAGAATTAAGAAAAAATTATTTAGAGTGTTATGAAATATTAACTTAATTAGTTAATAAAAAGTCATTTTCAAGAATTATAAAATATTTTGATTTAAAGAAAATGCATACTCTTTTATATAAATATTTATAAAATTTGTACTTTAATCAAGTTTAAAATTTGTAAATGAAGTTATTTTTATGTTAATTTGTATTTGGTAAAATTTTGAATTTTTATAGTTTTCATTTATTGTATTTAATATAATATTTGTCATTTAAATTTGTACTTTAATCAAGTTTAAAATATGTAAATAAAGTTATTTTTATGTTAATTTGTATTTGGTAAAATTTTGAATTTTTATAGTTTTCATTTATTGTATTTAATATAATATTTGTTGTAAAATATTTAAATTCTTAATCTCATATTTGAGTTTATAAGATTAATTTTTATATTTTTATGGTTTATAAATGACTTTTGAGGATTAGAGATGCTTATCTCTCTTGTGTCAATGTTTAACCTTGCAAAATCTCTAGGTGACATGCACCAAGTTGATTACCTCATATTTCCATCCCTTTGACACTAGTAAGGAGAGGGTTCATGAATAACTTCCAAGCTTACATGATATACCTACAAAGTGTTATAGACCTAATGGCTATGTTAGGGCCCTACCTTAACCTCCCTACCTTGAGTTACTTAGGAGGTAGTAATTAATGAGTTATTTAGGAGGTAGTAATTAATGTATGAGACCATGTTCTTTGAATAAGGCGCCTCTAGTTAGTTGGTAGTTATTTAATATAAAATGATATTTTTTATTAAATAAAGTCCACTTAGTGATTGGTATTCATTAGTTATGGGACCATATGTAGTTAGGGTTTTGCTAGAGACAACTATTTATAGAGCTAGTAGGTTATGGATTGTTTTGTCAAGTATATGTATTGTTACTATATTTGAACTTTGATTATTAACGCAAGGATTATATTCTATAGTTTATATATCATTCTCTCTCTTATTCACTTTTATACAATTTTTATTTCTTAAATAAATGTCTCTCTCTATTAATGCTCTTTCCTATGTCAATATGTGCCCAATTTTTACATATTTTTTTAAGATAAAGATATGTTGTGGTGTTTATAAACATAAAGATATATCATTTGGTTGGTAAAACTATAGTTGGGGAAGAATTCATGAATGGAATGAAAGTGGAGTCACTTGGTTGGACACCCTTCTAGGGGGAGTCACTTGGTTGGACACCCTTGTAGAACTCTCTTGGCACCCTTTTGAGTAGTAATGCATTAGAGAGAATATTCCTATCGATTTGATATTACATGTAAATTTGGGTATATCAAAAGCCTCTCCTTCATCATGTTGATATAGTACACCAAGAACAACACCCATGGAGATCACTTTCACATACTAGGGAATTATAAGGTTGCAATATATCATCCTTCATTGGTGCCACGAAAGATTCAGTCAAGTACTATTATTAACCCATGGAGGTCACTTTCACATACTAGGGAATTATAAGGTTGCAGTATATCATCCTTCATTGGTGCCACGAAAGATTCATTCAAGTACTATTATTAAAAAATCCTAGGTATATTTGAGAGCTATAACACTTGACACTCCTTTTTCCTTAGGACCCTGCAAACCCTAGCCTCTACATAGCACATACTTGAAAAAATAATTTTGTTAGCATATTAAGACTTTGTGAATTTTGTCAATGAAATAATACTTAGACATGAGTAATACTTCTACTCAAGTCTTATTGTATCATTGTGGAGACCTATCACAAAATAATCTTTACATGACATTAATGGGCATGTGCAAGATGAAGATGGTCTCTCATGGCTAGTTAGTGGCAATGCAAACATGGAAAAATAGAAATATATTAACTTGAGGGATTATTCAAGGTACTTTTACAATAAATTTGAATATGGTGTAAAAAGATGAAATGCAGGAATTTGAATTAGCTTTCCATATATATAATTTTTATTTATAGAAATTGTGAATAACTTTGTGAAATTTGAGTTTTTCTAACTATAGTGTTATGTTATTTTTCAAGAAAAATATAAGGTGTATGTGGTGTTGAGTACATTAATGATGGAAATTCCTTGAATTTTTTTGTGTAAATGTAGAGAACCTATTGTTCTACTACAATGTATCTTTTCAATATATATATATATATATATATATATATATATATATATATATATATATATATATATATATATATATATATATATATATATATATATA
>ML828503.1:24496-44720 GCA_009831015.1 Picea engelmannii | reverse complement strand
CTTCATATGCCAACTATAAATGTTTGGCGATATTTTTGTAAAAATATTCAAATTTCTAAGGATTTTATATAGTTTTTATAAAATTTTGGCGATTTTTAAGGTAAAATAATTTTATCCTATAGAATTTGGGCGAATCATTTTTATTGGAAAAACCATGGAAAATTAGCCCATGAGCGAAATTTAACCCCTAAAATCATATATCTTTTTTTTTTATGACCTCCCCAAACCCCTGCAGCCTCCCTAACTCATATCTTAGATGTCAAACAATTTTTGTTTTTATCCTTGGTTGGAAGAATTTTGATCATTAAATCACTTCCCTATTACAACTAATGAAATCAAAATAATTTTATTACGAGAAAGAGCTCCATTGAAAATGAAAAAATGGATTTTAGTTATTGAAAGAGAATATCCAACTTTTTCAATTTATTTTTAGTATAATTTGATATGAGAGATTGAAAATAAAATAATTTATAATATTAATATATTAAAAAAAAACATAAAACATCCAATAGAGTTTAAATATATATCAAATCCAAAATTTGTATATTTTATCTATGAAGGTAAATAATATATGGAGTAAAACTATATATATTTTAGAAAAAAATTATATACTCATAAAGAAATTTAAATTTAAGTGATTAAGCATCATAAATATTATAGGATTGGAAAGTGATATAATCCAATTTTATACTATACACTAATATTAAAATTTATTAAAAAAATCATATACTTATAAAGAAATTTAAATTTAAGTGATTGAAAATCATAAATATTATAGGATTTTGGTTTATCTATTTATTTATGTTATTATTTAATCTTTTAATTGATGAATGAATCTATTTTATTTTATATATTTTATTTTATTTTATATATTTTATTTTGAATTGATCTATTTTATTTTATATATATCTTTTAATTGTTAAAAATGTATTTTAAATTAAAATTCAATTTTATTATGTTGATTGTTTTATATATATATTCAACTTTGTATTAAAATTACAAATTAGTTTGTTAGTATATAGTTAATAAATTTAATATGTATGAAATTAACATTAGGGAGTGTTTTGTTAAAGAAATTAGTAAGTGAAGTCACTAAAATTTTGAGGATATCTCAAATCCAACTATATTAAAGGCAGATATGTGGAGTGGGAACTAAGGTCTTTTTTACATGTACAAACTATAATTATAGTCTATTTAGATAGGGATTAAAAATTATATTATAAATAGATTCAAGAGGGATAATGACATGCCATAAATGTATGTGAAAAAGAAATTGGAAAAACAACGTCTAAAATTACATTATGCAAAACAGTAATTGGGTAAGCAATGTCTCTAATTACATTATGGAGTAAATCCTCAATCTTGTGTATGTAAAATAACAATTGGGTAAGAAATACCTTTAATTACCGTATAGAGTAAATCCCCAATCTTATAAAACATTTGAATTCTATTTTGAAATATATTTTAAATATTGTAATTGTGTATATCATTCTTTGTGATATAGCACAATTAGTAATGAATAAATACATATACATAAAGTAATGGACTACTTGTATTCTCTGTGATGTAGCATAATTAGTAATGAATAAATACATATTTATTTATTTTTAATTAAACATTTTATAGTTACCTTAAAATCACTTTTATGATATGGTAAACATGGATCCTTCTCTTATATATAAATATTTTAATAAATATTATGATACTCTAAAATACTAAAAAAAAATTAGCGATTCCAAAAAAAAAGCATATGGCTATGTTTAAATGAAGCTTGCAAGGATATATGCGACTCAATGGATATTTATTGGATTATAAGTTGAATATATGCTGTTTTTTTTTTTTTTTTTTTTAACAAATATAATATTAACATATGTGGTAGAAGAGATGGGACATGTATTGGGGAGCTTGGCCCGAATCCCATGAACCAAAGAGTTTGCCTCTTTCCATTGTCTCTTATAGTCAATGAGTAGCCAAATTGTCTCTTAGAGCAGGTTGGTTGGTAACAATTTATCTTGTCAAACTAATGCATGGTAACATGTTAGCTTTTAAGGTTTTTATGATAACTATTATGACAAATGTAGATGAGTAAACATGCAAAACACTCACTAGCACCTGTTTAGTTTGACCATTTACTAGTTTTTTTTATAGGAATGTGCTCATGTAAGAAAATTGCCCTTCAATAAGCAAGGGTACACCTTGATATAAATTCTCAATTAGACCTCACATCGTTTGGGATAGGAGACCCATACAGATTTTCGCATGTGGACCATTACTAAAATGAGTGGGGTAGAAGGTGAATCACAAACTGGTGCTTCCATTTCCAAACATTTAGTTGTTAAAGAAAAGAAAAAAATCATAGATAATGAATGGTACACGTGAACATATTAGTTTGAAACATCAAGTTATTTGTAACCCTCTATTTACGAGATCAGAACAATGAATATTAGAGAAGTGATTAAAATGAAAAGCCATAAAACTCATAAAATAATAGTCAACATATGAACAATATAAATTTATAGCAAGTTTATATCTTCACATTAAAATTCTCAGAAATAACATTCTCAAAAATTACAAAAGGAAAGAACCCTTGTTATTAGGTTCCTTTGGACATAGATAGCTCATAAGTTGCAACTGCTTCTTAGGAATTTGTGACTTCCCATTGGTACTTACAACCTTTGGAATTCCCTAGCTTTATATTTTCTTAACTTTATACAACTATACATAATTCCTAAAAATCAAGTTTTCCCTTGAGCTTTGTCTTGAAAGTATGCAGTCCAAACTTCATGATGGGAAGAAATTACAACCACTCGTCTAAATGCTATATATTTTCTAAATAAACTTCATATGTGGTTGTGTCCCTAGACATGGTGCCCATTTCTCTTGTCAGTGTGCTAAAAAATGAATTGATGAAATTGATATCTTTGGATGGCCCAATAATATGTTTTTTTAAAGCTTCTTCGTTGACCCATGGAGCCAATCCTATGAATATTTATTTGGAGTGTAGGTGTTCTTTTAGTTTACCCAAGATTTAATCCATGAGTATGTGTGCACTCATTTCTCCAAGTTTAGGTATTCTACTCTTTTCGACCTCATTTTTTGCAACAATGTATAGGCATGTGTAGTTTACTATTGACCCAAATATGTCATTCTCAACTGATGCTCCTATTTTCTGAAAGTTAGTTAGTGCTGCATAATTCAACTGATTTTCCCTCTTAGACATCCTAGAGAGGTCTGGAGGTGTGTTTGGATTTTCTTCTTGCCATTTCTTTAGCTCATCCATGTCCGAGTGAACTCCTTGCAGCTCCACATTCTTAGTTTTCACTTCCTTTGATGAAATGAGTAGTCTTGTGGATAATTCTTGAAATTATTTCAGGCTAGTCTACAATTATCTAAGCGTAGTTCCCATCTCTTCCTTTACTTCATGAGCATAGGTTCTAAATTCTATACGGATGTTTTTTTCCATCTTATAGTGTCTCACCTCTATCTCCAGGGCTTTGAATTTTACTTTATATTCCTTGATCTCCTGAGACATGTTTTTTAAATTTTTTTCGATAGGACATGAAAATGCTACCCTCGTTGAAGCCAAGGCTATGGTATCTTCCATAATGTACATGAACAATGGATTCTCTATAGTTATGGAAATTTCTTTATCTCCTGGGATTTCCAGTCTCTTACAATATTTTCTTAAAATTCATCCCTTAGCTTCGTTAGAGCATATTTTCCATCTCCTTAGCCTTAATATCTAACCTAGGTATTATAGATCTTTGTCACATGATGTTGCTGGTCAAAATTTGATTATTTGACCAAGCGAGCCATAATAGCACTCCATCCCTAGATTTTAGGGAGAACATGCTATTTTTAGGAAGTGGAGGCGCACTTCTCACCTTCTTCCTTGATTTTAGCATCCTAATTTCTATTTTTGGATTCTATCTTCTATGTTTGATTTCCTTGAGTTATTCAATGAACCTTATCCTTAGATTCAAGGAAGGAAGCTGCTTCACTTTACTATTCTTAGCTAGTTTCTATTTTCTATGATCTATTCATGGATTAGATTCCTATTTTTAGGAAATTGAGGCACCACTTGGCATCCTGGGGTAGTTAACTCATTGTTCATAGATTCCATGGCTAAATTAGGACATTTAAGATCTAAGTTAAATCTAAATAGGTTCTCATGCACCATGCATCATGCAATTCAAATATCCTCTTTTAGGATTCAAGTTTATTACATGTACTCACATTATGGTTAATGAGAATTAAGTATTTTACTATGTAATTCAAGAGTTAATATTCTCTTATTTATTTCTTTCTTACAAATTTCTACGAGTATTGTTACTCTTTAGGTTTCTATATCTACTCGACCTCCTTGTAGGTGATTATGAATTGTTACATGGTATCATAGCATGTTGGAATCTAGGATTTAAAATACTTTTTTTCAGGAAGAAGACACATCAAGATTAGCCACAACAACTATAATGGATCATCCCTAACAGATAATCCTCACTCCATTCAATTAATTTGAATGGAAGTCACAAATGGTCATTCTCCTATGGAGTAAAGGATTGTACATTATTACAATGGGAACAGAGACAGAACTATATTCTATTGTGGAGAAAGAAAAATGGTTTAAGAAGATGGATGTAGAATTTGGGTTGTTTTTCATGTTATAGCACATGTTATAGGTTGGGAAAATATCGACCCAACCACAAAAGAAAGTGTTGCAATTTGGGAATCCTACACCCAATGTCACCTCAATGTAGGTCTTGTACTTCAAGGGTGATGAGGTCACTCTAGCGAGGAGATCCTGGTGACCCTAGGGGGAATGAGATGAGGATGGATAGAGATGGAAGTGGGGCCCTTATAGTTCAAATATAAATGGAGTGAAATGTGGAAAGGGATGCCTTTTAAGTCAAGTGATTGTTGCCCCAATGGTGTAGTACTTTTTTGGATGATTGTACATGCCCGAGACACAAGAAAATCCAACCTGCAATGATATATGTTAGTGTGGATCAGGGAGTTAAGCTTGATGTCCCTAATTTGTAGCAGTAGATCAAAATTTATTTCAGAAATTAAGAAACTCAAATCACCATGTAAATCATAATATCAATCATCAATATTATCAATAAATATGGTAATCAATTATGACTGAGAAATGGCACTTTGAGCCTGAAAAAAAAACAAGTTGTTATAACATGTACTCTCTGCAAACAATTGCAGCCTTATGGTTTTATATTTCATTC
Organism: Picea engelmannii; assembly: GCA_009831015.1. Classification (NCBI taxonomy): domain Eukaryota; kingdom Viridiplantae; phylum Streptophyta; class Pinopsida; order Pinales; family Pinaceae; genus Picea; species Picea engelmannii. The sequence goes on along the minus strand of ML828503.1, from coordinate 39,483 downwards.
AACTTTATCAGCAAATAACACCATCAAAAGGTATCAACAATTAATCCAAAATATGCACCCTAGTTAGTAGAATTAGTGAGCAAAGTTTAAGAGCTAGTCTACGGTTAGTTTAGGAGTTAAGAGCAAGTTAGTAGCTACGATTATGCTTCCTTAATGGTTGTAAGTTAAAGTTTGAAACAAAAATTAAATTAGTGGGAGAGAGGGGATGCCCTAGTAGGGGAAGAGTCCTCTCAATGTGGCAAACCAACTCCAAGCAAGAGATCTTTCAAAAGACAAAATTTCACGTCTACCAAGGCAATGATTTTATATCTCCAATGCAAAATATAAATGACTAATGCCTTAGAAATTGGGTTAATGGATTCAAGTAGATGAACTAGAGATGCTACTTCCTTGGGGGTGTAAATCCTCTTACTTCTCAAGGTAATTATCTCTAGTTAGGGTTTGAGAATGAGGGGTGTAAATCCTCTTACTTCCTCAAAATTACCCTTGCAACATCAATGAACTTCAAGCAATAAATGATGGAGACTAGAGTGGGGGTGTAAATACACTTACTTCCCACTTACCTCCTAGCACCACAATACTTGACTTGAAACAATGATAGCATAAGAGTAAAAGACCATACCAAAATCAAGAAATATGTTAAGACAATCCAACATAAAATATAGAAACCATTCATCCAAGGATAGTTCCTCACTCCTCCATCAACCATTCATCAATATAGCCATAACAAAGTGCACAGGAGACAAAAGAAGCCAAGTGTAGCAAAAATTTCAGATCAAGTCCTCTCACAAGAGGGAGAGTTATGTTCAAATGAGATCTTATGATCTCTTATTTATACAAAATGTCACCAAGGTGACTTGTCCATATATTAAAGGGTAAACCACAAGTCTAGGGATCAACAACCCTAATGTTTCCCTCTTTAACAAAGTAATATTAAACAATTCATTTAAAGTTTCTCTTTTGCACAAATAAAACCCTAATTGTATATGGACATCGCCCCTTTAGGGGACGCTTTGCCACTTGGGACAAGTCGTTGGTGTTGGAGAAGATATGGTAGGCCTCCAAAGAACACATGTAAGGCATATATGCAATCTCCCCATGGACAAGGTCTCGTCCTCATCAAAACATCCATGTGTCAATGTGTGGCAACACCACCACCAAAACCTATACCCCAAGTATGACGTCAAGCTCAAAAGGAAGAAGTGTTTCCCCTCCTGGGAAAATCGTTTGGCATGTGAGGGTTGGGCTAGGTCTTCCACATCATCTTCTAGGTATTCAATTCTTCATGTTTGTGATCTGGCATGTAGAGACTTGACATCCAACTTGTGGGCTTGCAACCCCATGGAAGCCCAAGCTAGGCTTGTTCTCCCAAAACTGTCCACCAACTAGGTCTTGCAAAGACAAATGAGCATTGTTGAGGAAAAGGTATGAAGAACCTTACTCAAGCATTTTCAAATATTGCTAGGCTAAGAAAAGATAGTTGGGAATGTTACCCAGAGTTTATAGCCTTTAATTCAAAACAATATCTTAATCCACAGGTAATATGTATTAGGGACTAAGGATGATTTTATATGTTATATGTAACTATGAAAAAGAAAAGAAGCAAATATATACATAAGTGTGTACAGGAAAAGAGATGAGGGAAAAAAATAAAATCTGAACAATATCACTAAGATATGCATGTGAAACTAAAATCGAAAATCTGATTTTTATATTAACTTCATTCTGAGATACAAAGAAGAACTCTCTTTACAAACCCCTGCGAGGGTGGGACCAAATTCAAACTTAGAAGTATCTAATGAGAACCATACAAAAAGACTCTGAAAACAATAGAAAACTGAAGCTAAAGATCTAGATCATCTTGCCATAAAAAAGTTGTCACTTGACTCTGCAAAATATTATTTATCAGACATGAAATCTAATCCATAAACAAACAAGAACACACAGACTACCAAAGATAGATCATACACCTTTAGAAACAAGTTGTTGAAAGATATGATTTAGTTTTGAATCCTGCTTCCTTCAATAAGACTGTGATGTCATCAATATGGTTAAGCTTTCTAGTAAACTCATAATGAATGAAGAAAATAATTATCTTGCAAGTATAGAGAAGACCTTATATCAAAAGTTCCCCTTTTGTTATCTCTCCTATCTTTGTCTCTTCAATTGAGATTTTATTCTTTCTCAATAAGTTATGGTAGTTCAACTACTTTTCTTTTGTTCAACTTAATTAGCTTAACGAATTAGTTGAGACAAATAAATAATAATATATATAGATAAGGGTCTATTTAAATAATAACTAAATAGGTGGGACCCCTTGTCACTCCAATTTTCATTTCTTTAATGATCATCAAAACATGAAGTATAATACCCCAAAAATTTAATTCAAATATCCTCCTTGTAACTCCCATCCTCATTTTAATAGTCAAACATTTTAATATAAAAAATAAAACATGATTGTATCAAAAAATAACATTATATCCATGCTATCTAAAAACTTTGTCTAAATGTGTATTTGTTGTCCAAAATTATGTTATATCAAAAAATAAAAATTGTCCTGAAAAGAAAATAACATTAACAACATTAAAAACCATATTTTCTATGAGAGGCGGTTTTCCCTTTTCACTACTGCTCTCTTTTGATATTCCTATTGTTTTTCCTTATGTAGCAGCTTTAGGATGATTGGAACCTTGAGGATGGATTTCCCTGATGACATGGGAGAAATTATCCTTGAGGTGGAGATGGGAGGAGACTGATTCAGATGAATTTTCGGAAGAGTTAGGGGAATTGGCCATTTTTTTTCCCTTTATCAATATCTTCTTCTGGCATAGTGGTTTTAATCCTTTTTCTTGCATATGAATATTGGGTTGGTGAAGCAATGCGATTAACTTGGGAATTTGGATTAAATGGAGGTGGATGAGGGGGCAATGACAACAATATTGTAGGCCACCCATTATGATGTGCAGGTTGGTGGACAATCTCTTGCCAACCATCATTGGCACGTGGTTCTAGATGCATAGAAACATGAGGGGGAACATAGATACCAGAGAAATTTTGGTGTGGCTAGAAAGGAGGCCTTTCAGGCCTCAATTGCAGGATTCCTTGGCCAACTAGATTGAAAAACCCAACTTGGAAAAGTTGATTTAGTTCTTGTGGATCAACATCAAAATGTATTGAGAATCATGGCCTTCTATGGCCTATATGCCAATTGTTTTCTCTACCTCTGTGTACACCTCTGTCATTTCTACCCCTGCTGAAGAAACTCATCCTGAAGCAATATTTCAATCGGAATATGAAAACTTTTAGCAATCCATTTGCTAATACTCTACCTAAATAAAATTAAGATGTTGGCTCTATCATTCGCAAACAAAATCATATGCAGTCCATCCATTAACACAATTTCACCAAATCCAATTTAGTAATTAACTCCAATTGAACAGGGAATGATAGGGTCATTGGGAATATGAGGGGGTTTATAATGAACGAAAAATGGTAGCATGGATGGGAATCAAGAATGAATATTGTTCAAGCAACGCAGAGTCCTTTTCTTCCAAAACAATATCTCCATGTCACAATTTCCAATCCAAAATTATTATCCAATCCTTTTGAAAAAAAATCTTTAAAAATGATACTCAAGATAACATAACATGGGGTGGCTAAATTTTACTGGGAAGGTGGTGGGCATATAATGAATGAAAAATGAAACAATTGTTAAATTTAGAGCTTCTATTAAGTTATTTTCAATTTACTAGAGAATAATAGCATAAGCAAGATCACTTAAAGAAACACAATCACAAGGTACACATCATTTTATCCTAGGAAACCCTCATGGGGGAGAAAACCAAGAAACAACTTCCTCAATAATAGATTTCCAATACAATGCCAAGACTGAGACCAAAACACTAGAGAATATCCAAGACTAAGCATGCACCTCTCTCTCGTTCTTCTTGTAACTGCAGTTACCTCCAAAAGATGCGCACTTGTTGAGTGACTGAGTGAATGAGTCGCCCTCCTCTCTTATTTATACTAGCAGAGGAGCACTAGGGTTAGGTCTCTTCACCAAGCAAGGTTGACTCCTCCAACTAGTGGTTAAAACCACTTTATTAATCCCTAAGGGACAAATTACAAACACCACCATATAAATATGGTTTGACCAATTCACAAAAGGAGATTTGATCTATATAATAATGACTCAAATATAAGTAGAATATTCTTCACAGTTACAATATTTCAACATTCCCCCTTAACAATAAGGGTATTCTACTGACATAACCCAATACAACATCATTAGGGGAGAGAGAGAGAGGGAAGAAACATCATCAGCATTTGGAACATTGATTGGCACATCTACAAATCATCGGAAGTTGCTCTCATCGTCAATAACATCATCGTTCACAACATGGAGTTGGAGTAGCATCATCATCATCATCAACATGAAGCTATAGTAACATCATCATCCTCATCAGCATGAGGTTAAAGTAACATCATCATCATCATCATCCTCGTCAGCATGAGGTTACAGCTCCCCTCTGCACCATATCATGAATGTAATGATACCAAATTTCTATGTGATTCAACTTATCATGGAACACTAGGCTCTCCATCATCTTTATACAAATCTAGTTATCACATAGAATCATGGTGGCTTCCATATCCAGATCGAATAGACCTATCAACAACTTCTGAAGCCATAGGGATTCACAGTTGGTGGAACATGTTGCAATGTATTCCACTTCTGTCGTTTTGAGAGCAATGTTGGATTGCTTCTTTCTCTTCCATGAAGTCATGGTTGACCCCAGACTAAAAAAACATCTTGAAGTGCTCTTTCTATCATAAACACTTCCAGCCCAATGTGAATGAGTATATCCATATAGTCTGAAGTCATGATCTCTAGTATAACAGAGACCATATTCCAACATACCCTTAAGGTATCTCATCACATGTTTTTCATATACAAGGTGAACACGTCTGGGCTCTACTAGATACTGACTTAAGGTGTTCACAACAAAACATATATCTGGCTTGGTATTCATCAGACACATCAACGAACCAACAATTTTTCTATACAGAGTAGCATCAACCATTTATGATGAAGTATCTACTAGGAGATTCAACTTTGTTTCCATGGGTGTGTTCATGGATTTACATTCCAACATGTCAAACTTCTTCAGTATTTCAACTGCATACTTCCCTTGGTTAAGGAAGATCTTCTCTGGGCTCTACCAAACTTCTAGACCTAAGAAATAATGCATCGGGCCTAGGTCTTTCATCTCAAATTTTGCAGCGAGATTCTTGTTACAATCTGTGATGAGATTTTCTTCTCATGTTAATAATAAGTCATCTGCATACAACAAAAAGATAACTGGCTCATCATTCATAACCTTGAAGTAAAGAGTAGAATCATCTTTACTCTTGGTAAAGCCCAAGCTCATCAGGAAACTATCAATTCTTCCATACCAAGCTCTAGGATCTTGCTTTAACCCATACATATATTTCTTCAATCTACAGACATGAGTCTGTCTATCTTCAACTTCAAACCCTTGTGGTTGTTCTATATACACTTCTTCTTCAATAACACCATTTAAGAAGGTTTTTTTCACATCCATCTGATAGAAGTGTATTTGGCTACAAGAGCAAACATCTCTTCATAATCAATACCTTCCTTTTGAGAAAAGCCATGAGCTACAAATATTTCTTTATGTTTTTCAATACTTCAGTCTGCAACAAGTTTTATCTTATATATCCATTTGGAAGATACAAAATCTTTGTTCTTTGGTCTGGGAACTATTTCCCATACATCATTCTTTATAATGGACTGGCACCCTTCAATCATGGCATCCACCCATTCTCTCTTTTGAATGGCTTCTTCAAAGAAAGTTGGTTCCTTTTCTACGAGATCACACATCAAGGCCATATAACTAGAGAATGGATTAGGTTTCTTTCTTTGTCTCATGGTTCCTTTTGGGGCATCATACTTCTCTCCATCTTGAATAAGTTCCCTTTCCCAAGTTGGCTTTCTCTTGTGAGAGATCGCCATCTGGGGAGGTTCTTGAGATTCTATCATATCATGATTTTCTTGAATCTCATCATCAGGGGTAACTGTAACTTCCTTCACACGTTTTGCAAATATGGGAGCTACAGGTTATTCTTCATATACTTCTTCAATCTGGCATTTCCTTGATCTTTTGAGTGTTGCATATTCATCAAAGGTTACATCTCTTCAGGATTGATCGGAATAGCCACAATTTTCTCGATAAATCGTCGACGTTTCGGATCCAAATCAGGATCCATCTTCGGGACCTAAATCCTGGGTTCAAATGATGAGAAGAGGTGGCATTAAATACTGGAGGTGAGGGGAAACCTAGGTGTCGGCTAGGTTTTTTAGTAAAATTCTTTATTAAAATTATTCTTGATTAAGTTTTTTAGGGTTTTCCATTTTTGTTATTTAGGTTTAATGTTTATTCTAATTTTTTATTATTTCAATGTTTTTTATTTTAATTTTAATTAACTATGTACATAAGTTCTAGGTATTATGTTAATTAAAGAGTCTATTAGGGTTCAATAATTAGGTATTATGTTAATTATTAAGTTTTTTAGGGTTTTCCTTTTTTTTTGTGCTATTTATGTTTAATGTTCTAAATTTTTATTAATTCAATGTTTTTAATTTTAATTTTAAACAACTATGTTCATAAGTTCTAGGTATTATGTTAATTAAAGAGTCTATTAGGGTTCAATTATTAAGCTATTCTAAACTAGGTTAATTTTAATTTTTAATGTTTTTAATTATGAGCAATTATGTTCATAAGCCCTTTAATAGTATTTAATAAGATTGTTTATTTTGATAAGTTTTTTTTATTTAGGTGTGATTATTAATTAGGTAGGGTTATTAATAAAACTAGGTTTAATAAATTAATTTTTAGTATTAGACAAGTATAAATAATTATCAATCATTATTATTATTTCTATGAATCAAAGGGAACTAGTTTTTGCTTAATTCTAACCCAATATCTATGTTTAGGTTACTAGGATGTTTTCAGATTTCAATATCTTCTCTAATATGTCGTTTAAAGAGGTGATTTTCTTTGCAGAGGATTTTGTTGTCTTCTAGGCGAACATGGTGTTTTGTTTTAAGGGAGTGTTCTTCTAGGGTAGAGGTGCAAATGCTTTCATTCTTAATGTTATCTCCATGCTCTTTTATCCTAATCTGGAAGGAGCAATCCGTTTCACTGATGTAGCATTTTCTGCATGAACACTCTATTTTGTAGATTCCTTTACCTTTGTGAGGGTCAAGTTTGTCTTTGACGGATATCATATTATGTTTGATGGTTTCAAGTCATTTGAAGGAGGTCTTAATCTATTTTTTGCTGAGGACTCTTTCAATCCTATCGATCACTGCTTGGATGTAAGGAAGGTAGGCATCTCTATTAGGGTTCTAGTCTTTTGTGGTGTTGGGATTATCACGGGTTTTTTCTAAGGCTCTGTTTATTGCATTCTTAATGTCTTTGTGTTTATAACCTATGTTCTTCAAAGGCTTGGTAAGGTGATATGTTTCTTTATCTAGGTGTGCTTCATCAAAGATTCTTATGGCTCTTGTGGCTAAAGTGTTTAGGACACCTAGTTTCTGGTTGGGGTGGTGATGGGAATTTGCGTGGAGATACTTCTCTTGTGGGTCTTTTTTTTATAAACCACATGTCCTAGATCCCAATTTCTTTTCATGTTGATAAGAACATCTAGAAAGGGGATGCTATCATTCTCTTCAAGTTCCATTGTGAATTTTATTTCTTTGGATATGTTGTTTAGGTGTTGAAAGAAATTTTGTAATTCCTCTTTCCCATGGGGGCAGAGAACATTAGTGTCATCAACAAATATTTTCCACCTTAATGGTTTTAGGGGAAAGGAGTCCAGGGCTCTCTTTTCAAAATTTTCCATGAAAAAGGTTGGCAACAATGGGGGACAATGGGGAATCCATTGCTATGTCGTTGGTTTGTTCATAGAATTCTCCTTGGTAACTAAAAAAGGTGGAGTGCAAGCAGACCTCGGCTAGGTTTTTCGTTTCTGCATCAGTGACTTCTTTGACAATGTGGATAGCTTCATCTAAAGGGATTTTAGTGAAAAGGGATACTACATCAAAGCTTATGAGGGTGGCTTGAGGCCTTACTTTTTCATTTTTATTGATTTTAATAAATTCATTGGAATCTTTAATGAAAGAGTCAGTGTGGCCTACCAAGGGGCTAAGGATCTTGGCTACGTGTTTAGATAGATCATAGGTTGGTGAACCTATGGTATTCACTATGGGTCTAAGAGGAATATCTTCTTTGTGAATTTTTGATAGTCCGTAGATCCTTGGGATGATCTCGTTGTTGGGGGTTAAACGTTTTTTAGTTCTCTCATCTAGGTTGGAACTATTGATGGATTTATTTACTTGCCTTATAATCTTCTTAATGGGATTGCAAATAAGTTTCCTATAGTTGCGAATCTGGGATATGTGTTCATTCATTTTCCTATTTTAATCTCTAAGGTTCATAAGAACAGTAGCGCCACCTTGTCTGCCTTGAGAATCACCAAATTTCCATCGTTCCTTAGGTTATTCAAGGTTGCACATTCTTCTTTACTAATATTGATTTTCAGAGGTTTGGCTTTGCGTAGGATGACTGAGCAATCTTGTCGTATTAGTTCTTTGTCTTAATCGGTGAGGTTTTGTATGCTTTCCTCTATGCAACATATAATGTTATTGATGGGGATGGAGGTCATGGAGACAACAAAATTGAGTCATTTCTCCAACACACCCAACTCATCTTTTTTTAATGCACGTGCGGAAAGGTTTAATACACTCTTTGCATTGGTATCTCTATTGTTGTTCTTGTTTTTGAGTAACTGTTACATCTTAGAGGTATGTTTGTTCTAAGGTTGTAAGTAATTTTTGTTAGCTTTCATGGCTGCAATGGCGTCCATTGTTTTCCAAAGTTTCGGTGTCACGGCTTGAACCAGTTTCAGGTGGAGTCTAAGCCTGTTTTTGGATAGGTGTTCCAGATTACACATGTTCTTCCTAATTTCGCCTCTAACAATGGATAACCCTAGTCTAGAGAAGGCTGTGTTATTCCATTTGTTCTTGGCTCTGTGTTGGATCTGCTTGAATTTGGGTAGCACGTTTTCATCCCTGCATTTCTTAAGAAATTCCGGATCTGCCACTCTCCTCTTTATCTTAACCCTGGGATTTTCTAAAACACGAATATCATCCAAAGTCTCCCTGCCATACAGGGAAATAATCTGATTAATGAGAATTTTGTGGTTGGGATTTTCAGGATTGATTGGAATAGCCACAGTTTTGTCAATGGATCGTTGACGTTTCAGATCCAAATCAGGATCCATCTTAAGGACTTGAATTCTGGGTTCAAATGATGAGAAGAGTTGGTATTAAATATTGGAGGTGTGGGGAAACCTAGGTGTCAGCTAGGTTTTTTGGTAAAATTATTTATTAAAATTATTCTTGATTAAGTTTTTTAGGGTTTTCCATTTTTGGTATTTAGGTTTAATGTTTATTCTAAAATTTTATTATTTCAATGTTTTTAATTTTAATTTTAATTAACTATGTACATAGGTTCTAGGTATGATGTTAATTAAAGAGTCTATTAGTGTTCAATAATTATGTATTATGTTAATTATTAAGTTTTTGTAGGGTTTTCCATATTTTTTTTGTTATTTATGTTTAATGTTTATTCTAAATTTTTATTAATTCAATGTTTTTAATTTTAATTTTAATCAACTATGTTCATAAGTTCTAGGTATTATGTTAATTAAAGAGTCTATTAGGGTTCAATTATTAAGCTATTCTAAACTAGGTTAATTTCAATTTTTATTGTTTTTAATTATGAGCAATTTTGTTCATAATCCCTTTAATAGTCTTTAATAACACTGTTTATTTTGATAAGTGTTTTTTATTTGGGTGTGATTATTAATTAGGTAGGGTTATTAATAAAACTAGGTATAATAAATTAATTTTTAGTATTAGATTGAAAAAATAATTATCAATGATTATTATTATTTCTACGAATCAAATGGAACCCGTTTTCGCTTAATTCTAACCCACTATCTCTGTTTAGGTTACTAGGATATTTTCGGATTTCAATAGCTTCTCTAATACATCATTTAAAGAGGTGATTTTCTTTGGCGAGGATTTTGGTGTCTTCTCTGTTGATCTCAATATGATGGTAACCGGGTATGTAAATTTTGAAGGCCTTAGAGACCTCACAACATCCATCAAATATTCCCTTCTTTCCTGAAGGGTCCAACTTAGTTCTCCCTTCTTTCAGAATGTGTACAAAGACTGGACAACCAAATATTTTGAGATGGCTTACTTCTGGATTCTTTCCGAAGAACATTTCTTCAAGGGCTTTGAATCCAAGTGCACTATGGGATAATCTGGTTTGGACATAAACTGGTTTTCTTTCTGCTTCATCCCATAAGTGAATTGGAAGATCTTGATCGTGGATCATATTCTTCATTGCTTCTATTATTGTTTATTCTTTCTTTCTGCTATACCATTTTCTTGAGGATTATAGGGAGTGGTGAGCTCCCTCTTAATCCCGACATCTCTGCAAAATCTTCCAAATTCATTTGAGGTGTATTATCCTCCATTATCTAACCTGAGTATCTTGATTTTTCTTTCAGAGGGATTTTCTACCAAGGCTTTGAATTCCTTGAACTTTCTGAGTACTTCATCTTTTGATTTCAAGAAATAAACCCAAGTCTTGTGAGAATAATCATCAATAAATGACTCATAGTATACATACCCACTTAGAGAGGTTGATGATATTGGACTACATACATCTGGGTGGATGATTACAAATCTCCTTCTTCTAGTACATAGGATACATCATTCATTCTTTTAGGAATTCCTGTCAAGTGCTTAAGAACCAAGTATCCTCTCCAAGTATTACAAAACATAATATTCAATTTCTTCTTCAGTTAACTTCTTGGGTGGCTCATCGTCTTCAGTTGTATGGGCATGATGTCTTTTGTTATTTCTCTTCTTGAATTCTTCACTTCTAGAAGGACAATTTTGAGAAATGTGTCCCATCTTATCACAATGATAACATTGATAAGAGGAGAAATATTTTTCTTTGCTTTGCTCCTTTTGATATTTCTGGAATCTCCTTGGAGGGTGAGATTCTTTATGAGAGTGGATGAATCTCTTTGGAGAGTGAGATTCCTTATGAAAGTGGGTATCCTTTTGGAAACAAGACCTTCTATTTCCTCCTTTAGTATGAGCAACTAGGGATTGGTATTCATCCCTTAATAACACTACTTCTCAGTTGGCTACTATTGCTTCTTCTTGAACCCATTCTTCCCATAGAATATCAAATTGGAGTTTCTATTTTCTTGCACAAATAGTTTGGATGAATGAATCCCAAGGTCTTGTGAGACCATTAAGAGTTGTCATTATGAGTTCATATTCATCTAGGTTGTCTCCAATTTATTCTAACTATTCCTTGAAATGAGAAACCCTAGAGAAATAGTCATGAACTGTTTCTCCTTTCTACATCTTTGTATTCTTGAGTTTGGTTCTCATATTCATCTTCTGGTTGATGTTCTTTCCTTCATACATTATGGTTAGGGAATCAAACATATCTTTTGGAGTATTCTTAGAAGACACTTGAAGGATAAAGTGATATTTAATGGAATCTGCAATGATCCTTTTGGCCCTAACCATATCCTTCTTGTACTTTTCTTTCGATGCTTCTTCTTCAGGTTCTGGTACATTTTCTTTTATAAATTTTGCAAGGTCACTCTCTTCAAGAATGAGTCCATTTATGTACTTTCAGGCATGAAAGTTTTCCACACCTTCTAACTTGTCAACAAGCTTAGTGCTTGTTGACATCTTGACCTGGATCTAGAAAAATGACCAGAAAATGAAAGTGCTTAGAAACTAAATATGAACTTACCAGAAGATGCGTTGGGCTGAGGTGAGTAGGTTGGATCTATATGACTTCAAAAATTTCAAGTTTTACCCCTTGAAACTTGACCTACGCAAATCTAGACTTGTACTTCTGGTACTGGTTCTGGTTTCATGGTTTTCTGGTTTTCTGGTACCATTCAAAACTAGGGTTTGAATTTTCGGAGGCTCTGGCCACTGAAAATGTGCACTCAAGCTACCAAGTGATGCACTAGGGTAGAGCACACTTCCCTAGATGGTTTTTAGTCAAAAATCCCCTTCCAATAAAAATCCCTAATTTTCTTGTACGACAACAGTGACATTTTTTGTTACCCAGTGAAAGGTTCTCTATTTAGTCAAGCTTTGATACCATGTTAAATTTAGAGTTGCTATTAAGTTCGTTTCAATTTAATAGAGAATAATAGCATAAGAATGATCACTGAAAGAAACAAAATCACAAGGTACACAACATTTTATCCTAGGAAACCCTCATGGGGGAAAATTCCGAGCAAAAACTTCCTCAATAATAGATTGTCAATGCAATACCAATACTGAGACCAAAACACTAGAGAATATCCAAGACTAAGCATGCGCCTCTCTCTCCTTCTTCTTGTAACTGCAACTACCTCCAAAAGATGCACACTTGTTGAGTGACTGAGTGAGTGAGTGAATGAGGCATCATCCTCTCTTATTTATACTAGCTGAGGAGTGCTAGGGTTATGTCTCTTCACCAGGTAGGGTCGACTTCTCCAACTAGTGGTTAAAATCACTTTATTAAGCCCTAGGGGCCGAATTTACAAATACCACAATATAACTATGGTTTGACCAATTCACAAAAGGGGATTTTGTCTTAGACAAGACCCAACATGATCAATCCACAAAATGATATTTTATCTATATAATAATGAATCAAATATAAGTAGAATATTCTTCGCAGTTACAATATTTCAGCAACAATGAACATGAAAAAAATGATTATTATTTTGTTACAAGAAATAACATTTAAAATCAACATTGCCAATATCTATAAAATCATTTAAATATCCACTGTATTTCATCTAAAACTTTCACCAACTTTGTTTATACGATAGAAATCCCTTAAAATTTCACACACAGGATCTACAAGAGTCTTTTTAAATCATGCAATATAAAACTCAAGTGGAAATAATATGATTATATAAAAGAAAGGGATTTCATTTCTCCCTTTAAACTATCATAATTTTCTATAGGAGATTGTTTATAAACAATTTAGTTGTCATAATTATACAGAGTGTCTCGAACATCGTGAGAGGAAGATAAACATAGAGCTATCCTCTCTCTGTTACATCATATTCACATCACAACTTTCAATAATTGTTGCAAACAAACTGGGATTGAAAACCCCTTGTGACTCTGGTGGGCATTGCTTCCATAAAAAATATTTTAAACTCAAAAATCATTCAAACCACCTCGTAGACCCAAAAACAAAACAACCATAAATTTATGGGAAACCTCAATGTTTTCAACTGTCGGGTTGAATATTTGGACAAGACTTTGAAACTAGGTCTATAATATTTGTGTGTCTACATTTTCGGATGGGAAAACAAGGTTTGGGACTCAAAAATAGACATAGGCCTCAAGGCATGGCTGCAAGCAAAGACAAATACTTAATTCCCAGAGTTATTGTAATAAAATACACAGAGCTCAAACACATTTTTAAAACAGTGGCAAGGAAAACATGAAATGATTGCGAGACTTCAAAAGTGTCGATATGCAGTAAGAATACAACATAATAATCATGAAACCGAATGTGTGTCCAATAATTCAACAAAATTTTGAAAATTGTTTTTCTTTTATTCATTCACCTATGTATTGAAAGAGGAGAAGAGGCATGGAGCAAGCACATAGGCATAGGGTTTGAAATGTGGGATGTGAGAAAAACAAAATGCAATTCTTTTCCTTCAACATACAACAGGATAAATCACAAAGACCACCCATAACATCCAAGTTGTGGTAAGAGAAATAAGATTGCACATCCTCCAGGGTGAGGGTGGGACCAATATTCACAAGACCCAACTGCATATTTTATTTTACGGAGGTCAAAAATAAATATACGAAATGAGAAAAAACAAACACCTTCACCCACAATTACTTATCAACAACCATATCATAACAATATCACCTCTCTAGGCCAATACAACCACATAATTCAAACAAAACAATATGTTGAAGGCTATTTCCAGTTTGAAACATTTTGATGCCAACAGGAAGAAACCCAATTCAACATGTGAGTTATACGACCAAAATGCCCATAGTAAATACATTAAAAGCTTCAGAAAACAAAAACATTCCACATGAAAACTACAAGATCCAACATAATAATTTTATTTGGAGAAAAGATTACCATCATGAATGGAGAGATAAGAACCAACATACCTGTGAAAAGAGTACTAGAAAGCTTAAGATCCCAACTATTTTTCCGCCAACGACCGAGAAAAATTAAGGCACTGCTAACCTTAGTAGCAAACGAATGCGAGGAGAAGTGAAGGTGGTAGCTTCGAGACAGGGTAAGAACAACGTGTAGTAAATGCACGTCAATTCCCTTATTTTTCATTTAATCCCATCAACCACATCCAATAATAGAGCTCTTCCAATTTCCAAAAAACACTTATTCCAAATTCCATCACATATCTAAATGCATATAACATAAAGTGCCATTTCCAAAAAGTTGAATCAGCCTCTCCTTATCCCATTTAACACTTAGCATTAAAATAATATGTCCCACTTTCCTTGTTAGTGTTACATCATATATAACATAATGAGTATCTTCCCATGCATGCAAATAGACCATGAGTGGTGTATTATGGGTATTTGAGACACTATATCAAAACCTAAGGGTAGAAAGAGTGACTGATATGTTTGATAAACATTCCTTTTATTTTGAAAACAAATTGTTAGCACCCTTATCGTCCATTAGTTGCACATGTAAAGAGGTTAGGATTTCCACTTTTATTCTTCAAACTATGAATCTCTTTTTGCAAGGTAAATAAGAGCGCAACTAAGAAGAGCGTTTTCT
>ML828503.1:14251-24315 GCA_009831015.1 Picea engelmannii | reverse complement strand
TATATATATAAGAAATAATGCATTGCAACTTATTTGCAGATAGGAACTTTGTGTTGTGCTTTTTTTAGGTGTCAACAAACTGGTGACTCCATAGGGAAACATGTTCTCAATAGGTTTAGAAATCCTAATCCTAGGATTCGTAGACCGGTAGAAGTAGGTGATTGAAAATGCTCAGAAAATAGTTATGCAATAGGGGGAAAATGATGGTTTAAGGGAACATATGAGATGGGATTTTAGGGAATAAATGATGGAAAGTGAGATGTATGAGGGGAAGTGGTCCTGTATGCATAACAATCAACAAGATTCACAACTAATGACAATTGTTTCTTGAAAATTCAAGGATAATTCTTCTGATATGCTCTTAGATATCAGAATAAGGACAAGTGTATAATAAGGACAAAAATTGAGTTTGGTTGAGAAAAAAGATAAAATACAAAACATGTGATGTCATCACTAAGCTACTATTTCGTCTTCATTCATGGGTTTTTGTCCCTGATGTATGCCATCTAGATCTCTAGTTTTTCAAACAGGGATAGGATTCTCTTATAAACTAGCTTCTCTAAAGCTGCATTGTTCATGGCCACACTATCTTCCAAGGTACTCATGTATTTTGTCAATGTGGTCATGAAAGCTTGTATCATGGTATGGAGTTTTACCGATTGCAGAAAATGTTGATCCATGAGGTCTGTGATGATGGTAGTACCTACTTCAACCATTGTTTTCCTCTGATTTGTGTTGTTATGCACTTGGTCCACCAACTCCTCTATCACAATACTTTTTTCAAGCTCGTCTAGCTTTGGTAGTTTGCTACTCTTGATCAATTACTCTGCAAATTTGTGAATCCTTGAGCATATTTCTAGTGATTTAGTAACCTCCCTATCGTATTTATGCCCCACCCGTTGAAAATGGTCAAGCACATACAAGTCTATTTTTTGTATGCTTTTGATGGTTTGTATAATTCTAGAGGTGCATCGAGATTTTCAGCAATCCATTTGTCAATGTCATCGATGCCTTCTCGGATAGTTTTGTACTATGTCATCTTTGTCTGTATATGGTTATTATGCTCAATGATTGTAATATAGCAAATATAAAAAGTATGCAGAACATAAATAAAATGCTATAAATGGAAGAATAACAACAATATAACTAAAACAATCACCACAATACTAAAATGATATAAGAATAACAGAAATAACACTTTGATTCTGAGAGAAATGTTCACGGGCCTCTTCGAGGGGGAAACCTCCAGTCAAGCAGAGCTCTATTACAATAATATCCAAGCTAGGGTTCTCATACCCTCGACTCCTATTTATACTAAATATGTTTATCAAAAGAAGCATCTAGAGGAAGATCATTCTAGAAGCGGAAGCTTCTATTAGGTCTTCTTACATTCGACTTATTCTATTTTATTGCAAAGCCTTTATTCTATTTTATTGCAAAGCCTTATTGATGTTGACCTTTATTACATCCGAATATATTGTTCTACCTATGTGCGGGTTGGGAACCTAACATGTCCTCCCCCTTAAAAACAACCTTGTCCTTAAGGCTTTAGATGTGGAAATTGTTGCAGAACGGTAGCTAGTTCCCAAGTGGCATCTGCTGGAGTTGTATATTTCCACTAGACTAACACTTCCTTGATGGTTATCTGACACAGGTGATGCTCACGCTGGTTCAAAACTACTTGTGGTTGTAGCCAAATGGATCCTTCTTCGTCTAACTTGGGAAGGTTGGTTTGAATTTGGCACTTAGTTCCAATCACCTTCTTTAAGCATAAAACATGAAAAACAGGATGTAGCTTAGAATGACTAGGAAAAGCTAACTGATAGGCCACCTGTCCCACATGCTTGAGAACTATATAAGGACCATAAAATTTGGGCGCTAGCTTCTGACAATGCTCGGCCTTCATGGAAATTTTCTTGTAAGGTTGAAGTCGAAGAAACACCTTATCCCCTTCTGCAAATTGACCTTCAGAGCGACCTTGATCTGCTTGTTGCTTCATGTGATTCTGTGCCATGACCAAATTATCTTTGAGGGTGCAGAGAATAGCCTTTCCAACTGTGAGTGTTTGGTCAACGGCCTGGACCTTCGAGACACCAGGTAAGTATGAGAGAACTGAAGGTGGATTTTGTCCATATACAGCTTCAAAAGGAGTCATGAGTGTAGTTGTATGGTATGAAGTGTTGTACCACCATTTAGCTAGGGGTAACCATTGAGCCCACTGATTTTTCTTTTCCAAGGAAAAACACCTCAAATATGTTTCCAAAAACTTGTTGAAAACTTTCGTTTGACCATCAATCTGGGGATGATAAGCTGTGTTGAGATGTAGTTGGGTTCCTTGTAGCTTGAACAGTTCTTGCCAAAAATTACTGGTGAAATTTGGGTCACGATCAGAAACAATAGAATGTGGCATGCCATGAAGCTTGAAGACCTGATCCATGAAAAGTTAAGCCACCGTGGATGTTGTAAATGGATGTTGAAGAGCACATAAGTGAGAATACTTGGAAAGGTGATCAAAAACCACCATGATGACTGATTTATTTCCCGATTTGGGTAAGCTTGTAATAAAATCTATAGAGATATCCCTCCAAATAGCAGGTGGGATCAGAAGCGGTTGTAGTGTTCCCGAATATTTGATTGTTTCTCCCTTGTTGCATTGACACGCATCACATTCAACAAAAAAATTACGAATGTATTGTTTCACACCCTCCCATAAAAAAAAACGTTTGACCCCGTCATAGGTTTTGGTAAACCCAGAGTGCCCCGCTGTGGGTGTAGCATGAACCTCAAAAAGTACTGTGGATTTAAGTTTT
This sequence comes from Picea engelmannii, assembly GCA_009831015.1. Classification (NCBI taxonomy): domain Eukaryota; kingdom Viridiplantae; phylum Streptophyta; class Pinopsida; order Pinales; family Pinaceae; genus Picea; species Picea engelmannii. The sequence continues at coordinate 21,505 of ML828503.1, read as the reverse complement.
GATTGTTTACTTAAATAAAAATGGCCTTTGTATCGAAGCTCGTCATGGAGCCAAGAGTACCCTGGGGAAGTTGGAGCATTGGACTGCAATTGTTGGATCAGATGCAAACTTTTGGGATCGTGTAGCCATTCCTGGCAAACGAATTGGAGCCAATCTGGTACAATGAAGGAAAGAGAAAAAAGAGATCTGTCATCTTCATATTTTTGGGAAAGTGCATCCGCAACCACATTGTCTTTTCCTTTCTTGTAAATGATCTCATAATCATATCCAAAGAGCTTAGTCACCCATTTTTGTTGCTTCGGGGAGGAAATGCGTTGTTCCAGAAAATACTTGAGGCTTTGATGGTCTGTCTTAATTTGGAAGCGTTGCCCCAATAGATAAGGATGCCAAAAATCAATGGCATGCATAATAGTCAACATTTCCTTTTCATAGATTGATTTGCCCAGATTTATTTCAGACATTTTCTTGCTGGTAAAGGCCAAAGGTTGACCCTCTTGCAAAAGGACAACACCAATTCCTTTCCCTAAAGAATCACATTCCAAGAAAAAGGTCTTTGTGAAATCAGGAAGGGCCAGGACTGGAGTGGTGCACATGGCCATCTTCAAGGTTTGAAAATCTTGAGTAGTTGTTGGAGTCGAAGTGAAAGAGTTCTTTTTTAGGAGTGCAGTGAGAGGTGCTGCAATCTTTCCATAATTCTTAACAAACTTATGATAATAACATGTTAAGCCCAAAAATCCACGCAATATTTTGAGAGTCTTTGGGTAAGGCCAGTCTTGCATAGCTTCAATCATTTTAGGATCCACCCTGATGTCGTCCTTGCCAACCAGATGACACAAGTACTCGAATTCTGAGGCGCCAAAATCACATTTAGATTGTTTCAGGAAAAGTTGGTGCTGAGAAAGTAGATGGAGAACTCGATCCACATGAGCAAGATGGTATGCCTAGGTTTTTCTATAGATGAGGATATCATCAAAGAAAACTAAGATAAAATGACGGAGAAAAGGACGAGAGACATGATTCATGAGGCTTTGGAAGGTGGAGGGGGAATTACACAAGCCAAAGAGAATGACCAAAAACTCATAGCAGCCCTCATGAATTCTAAAGGAAGTCTTGGGAATGTCTGTCTCTTTCATACGTATCTGGTGGTAGCCAAAATGAATATCAAGTTTAGTAAAGAACTGGGCGCCACTCAATTCATCCAAGAGGTCATCAATGACAGGAATGGGAAATTTGTCTTTAATGGTAAGTTTGTTGAGGGCACGGAAGTCGGGACACATTCTCCAATAACCTTCTTTCTTCAGGACCATGACCATAGGAGAAGAGTAGGGGCTCATACTAGGGCGTATAATGCATGCGTTAAGGAGTTCCTGGACCATTTTCTCAATTTCATTTTTTTGGGAAAAGGGGTGATGATACAGACGGATATTGGGAGGAAGGGTTCCTGGTACAAGGGGAATGGCATGATCATGAACACCACGGGAAGGAGGGAGTCTCTGGGGAGTGGAGAAGACCACTTGATGTTTATAAAGGATGGATTGGAGATCTTGCAGCATCGAGGGTGTCTTTGTTTCTTGTATGGCATGGAGTTGGGAAATAACACCAAAATGACCTTTCTTAAGCAGCTTTTCCATGTGATGGGAACTGATGATCTCAGGTGAACCAACAGTGATGCCTTGGAACTTATATTGTTGGCCCTCCTAGTCAAATTGCATGGTTAATTCCTTAAAATACATGAGAATGGGACCCAAAGTCCTTAGCCAGTCTGCACCCAACACAATGTCACAATCGCTCATGTCGATAGAAAACATATGAGATTTTAGGAGGTAGTCGGTAATTTGGAGATGCACATTTTCACAAAGGACTCCACATTTCATGGAGCCACCATTGGCAATCATGATTTGGAAATTATTGACTGCATGGATGTAGAAATGAGTTTCTTGGGCAATGCGATGATGAATAAAATTATGGGTGCTTCCACTATCAACCAGAATGATGACCTTCCTATGATTGATGTAACCGATTAGCTTGAGGGTTTGGGGAGTAGAGAAGCCAGTGAGAGAATTTAGGGAAATGACCGGTTCTACTTTGGGAGGGTCTGAGGGAGGGGTTATGTCAGTGGTTTCAGGTGACTCAGACACAAGGGGGGTTTCAACATCCTCTTCCGAAATATCCTTCGAGATGGCCATAAAAATCTTTTGTTCCTTACACTTGCGGCCCAAGAAATATTTGTCATCACAATTATAACAAAGGCCTTTGAGTTGGCATTCATCCATTTCATCCCTGCTCAATTTTTGGATCTTTAGTGGAGTGGAGGGAGTAGTGGGATTTACTGGTTTAGTGCAAGGGATAAAGGAGGGCTTTTGGTTTTGAGAAGAAACAACCTATTGTGCTTCTTTATCTCTTTTAGTAGCCTCCACCCAACTCTGAGGCCGAGCCATGAGGATATGGGCCTGAATCTCATCCTTGAGGCCACTGATAAAACACTCTTGAAAAAAGGCATCAGACATGTCCTCTGTCCAAAAATCCAGGCGCTCAAAAGTAGCTTCCAAGTCTTGGCTACGGATATGGGTCATGATGATGAGGGAACCGAAATGGGGCGGGTGGGGTCAAATTTTTTTCTGAAAAATGATATGTATGAATGTGATAAGGCCGAAGAGATGAATCCAATGGAATAGGTCTCAAATAATGGTGCAAAAATTTCCATACTTTTTTTTTTTTTTTACACATGTGGACTTATACTTCGGTCTGAAGAATACTGTAGTGATGAAATGTCCAAATTCTTAACCAGGAATAAATGTGTAGTGATTTGGAAACTTGAACATAGTTGCGCGACAATAGATCTTGTCTGTTTTAATTTTCTTATGTTTCTGTCCCCAAGGGTTAGGTATTCAAGGGTTCTAGAGACAAGGGTTTTCCCTATGCTATAGCTCTCTGATATACATGTGGGGTCCAACAGTAGTACTCAGCCCAATATCTTAGGGCACTAACTAAGGAGGCTAGACCATGCCCTTAGTCATACTACCCGACTACCCAGGTACTAGAGAGTATCTTCCCGAGTGTTGTTCTCGGTGGCACTATAGCAGATAGGTGGTCGATCGGTTTATCTAAAGAGGGCTTCAGGTAATCTAGGTCGATCCATACACAAGTGTTGTCTGATTCACTACCACTCGAAGGGGTACCAACAGGGGTTACAAGGGTGGCCAACAAATGTGCACTTAAGTACCACTTGTATTTCCTACATGTATGAATCCCTCAACCGTGGGTTTATGCGCATAACGATATATCTCTGTGGCTTAAAGACGTCAAAATATGTCTCTACCGTGAAAAAAATAAATTTAACCCACAATTTATGCTGAGGAAAGTGCTATGATACCACTTGTAATATACCAAATATAAAAAGTATGCAGAACTGAAATAAAATGCTAGAAATGGCAGAATAATAGCAATATAACTAGAACAATCACCACAATAACACTGAAATGATATAAGAATAACAACATAAATAACACTTTGATTCTAAGAGCAATGTTCACAGACCTCTTTAAGGGGGTAACCTCCAGTCGAGCAGAGCTCTATTACAATAATATCCAAGCTAGGGTTCTCATACCCTCGACTCATATTTATACTAAATATGTCTATCAAAAGAAGCATTTAGAGGAAGATCCTTATAGAAGCGAAAGATTCTATTAGGTCTTCTTACATTCAACTTATTCTATTTTATTGCAATGCCTTATTAATGTTGACCTTTATTACATCCGAATATATTGTTCTACCTATGTGCGGGTTAGGACCCTAACAATGATTATCACAGATGCATTCTAAAAGAGGTGCAGGTGAGCATACATTTCTATGATGTATTCTTCTACCTCACTTCTGACCTTAATATCACTAACCCTGAAACTTTGAAGGCTTCTCTCATCAATCCTGACTTTTTGAAGCTTTTCTTCCAGCTCCTTGATCTTTTCTTCTTTCTCTTCATTCTTTTGGAACAATCTATGAATGTTGTCTACATTGGCGTTCATAAATGTGGAGCCAGCCATAGCTATATCTATGGGATTTCCCCTTACATCTCCCATCACAGGAACGTGTGTGACAACCAAGATAGGGATTCCTTCTATTACCAACACTTTCTTCACTTATTCCTGCACAATTCTACCTGTCTTCTTATCATAGGTGAAGCTCCTTGGTTCAAGCACCTCGCTTGGTTGGAATGGATCCCAGAGCCCAAGACTTAAACCAATTCCTAATGTATTTATTCCTATATCTACAGTAGATATTTATGGGATATCTATTCCCATTGGGTGGGTGTCACCCCCTTTGTCTTCTGCCTCTTTTTGTTGTTTCTCATCTTCAACTGCTTTTTCTGTTGCCTCTTTAGCTACCTTTCTTGCTTCTTTCTCTTTTTGTTTGACCTCTCTCTCTACTGCAGCTTTTTCCTCTGCCTTAGATTTAGCCCTGGCCTTATCTGCATCAATATTTCGCTTCATATTTCCTGCATCATTTTTCTTTTTTAAGACTTTCTCTTTATCCCTCCTCTTTTTATTGTTCGATACTTCCTCTACCTCTTCTTCTAAAACTAAATGTATCGAGGAGAAAGTACTGGGAAATTACTCAAATTCCTCTTCTTTCGCTTTCTTCTTGGCTTCCTCCTAGAGGTTTCTTCATCTGCAATCCTTCCTCTTAGCTAGCCATGCCTATTGAAGATGAAATCGTCATAAGTCCAAGATTTTTTGTGCACTTCTTCCTCCTCCCAGATGTTTGTGGTATACTCCTAGGGTAGAATAATCTTTTTGAAATGCTCTCTCACAATATTCTTGGGGTCATGTCTTCTATATTGTTCTTCCCCGAAATGATAGGACAAAAGGGTATTTACCTCTGCTTGGGCATGCTTAGTATTTTCGAAGAAGTAATTGACAACATACAATGGAAGTGGAGGCCAAATTTATTTCTTCAATCGGTATAACATTCCTCCTACTCCATGTATGATGTTATGGTATTATACTTCTTGGAGTACGAGCTTATCGGGCACAAACCAAGGAAGCATATGGGGTGGTTTCATTGTGCCATATACCCTTATATAAGTGTCATGCTCCATGAGATACCAGTCCCAAATTCTCTTTATGACCGCTATCTCTTTGTCAATCATGCATTGGGGAGTGGTGTATAAAATGAACTTGTGTAATGGGGCTAGAAAGTGCTCACATATCCTTTGGTATTACGTGTCGTACTTGTGCTCCCATATCACTTTACAATACACATGAATTTCTGAGTCAGATGGCTGCCAACTCCACCCCAACCTAGGGTATTTGTGAGTTGTGCACATGATTTCCAACAAGTATGATGACATATGGAAGCTTGGAAACGTTCCAGGCTAGGCTCCCTTTACCACAAATATAGCCATCATGGGATTCTTAGACAGGATGTCTTCCCAGTTGAATGATGCTCCCTCATCTACACAGTAGACTATCAGAGGCATGTAATATAGGGAGAATTATGATGCGTCAGGTTCCCCATATAACCTACACAACATGGATACTAAGTATTGGTAGGGTCTTCTCAGGGAACTTGTGGGATATCCACTTTTACGACTGTATTTGAATTGCTTGTCTTCACTATACCATTTTTGGAACAGGTCTTTTGGCATGTATTAAAACTCACTAAGGAGCGTGTTATCTAGACTCTTGCTTCCTTTCTCAATATGATAACACTTGGCCAAATACTTTTTTTTGTATGACGCTATGGGGTATTTCCTTGCATTGCAGATGTGTCTGCCATTTACATCTATGTTATTTAGGATCCATGTGATGGCATCCACACAGGGGAATAATGTTGTGTGTGACGCTACTCTAAACATGTCTGAATTCCTGATATTCTTGAATACATGAAACTCGGCTGGGTCTTCAGCTTCAGAGGAGAAATTAGATTTTTTGAACATATGGTATATTTCTCCCCATTTCAACATTTCTCCATCCTTTTCTAGTAGTCATGATGTATCATCATATGTGTCTCTGATGATTTTTGGCTCACCTTCTGCTTGTTGGCCTTTACTGGAGGCCTTGCCTCTGGATTCCTTTCTTTCTATTTTCTTTCGAGGTGACATACTTGAACCTGAAATGAAAGATGAGTTAAGAACATATATTAGAATATAGCATACAATTGAATGTGACTAAAGAGTTTGAATTACCAGAGGAATCATTAGTTTCACCACTGAGCAGGGAGTTATCATCTAAGGATATTAAAGTGATGGTATGTAAGCTTGAGAAACATGGTGGAAATTTGAGGGAAAATGGGTGAAAGGTATGCTCAAAAGGAAAAATCAGAGGTTTAAAGACTAAATCCTCCTATGCAAATCGGAGGAGTTTGTGCTAAAGCCTCTGAGGAACATGGAAACGTTGTTTGAAATAGTTCCAATTGGCAGAGTTAAGAAAAAATCCTTCGATGCAAATCAGAGGAGTTAAATCTAACTGCTCTAATAACACATTAGAGAATTCATGTTTTGAGTTCCCGAAGCAAACTAAGAATCAACATAGTTACTTGGAACTCCTATGATCATATCAGAGGAGTTAACAAGAAATTGTACAATATGATCAGAGGGGTTATTGTCAAGTGGTATGAGCAAGGGAAGAATGGTTGGGAAAGTTAATAATAACGCTTGTGATCGCATCAAAGGAGTTAACAAGAATTCATATGATACGATCAGAGGATTTACTGAGAACATTCCCAATAAAAAAATTTGGAACTGTCCATTGTCCAGTTTGCACTTAGGGATTCGAATGAAGGTGGAAAATGAATCCCTTGCCTCTTTAGCAGAGATAACAAGGTTGGGGAATCATCAAATTTCCCGTGGTCTTTAGGTCCAAATAAAAAAAGGGGATTTTAATGCTTTGAATGTTGTGCAGGGAAAAAGGGTCGCGAAGGGGGTTTTATGGTGTAGTCAAGAACGTGGACAATGTTTGGTAAAAATTGTTTGCAGGGTGAGCTAAGGATATGAAAGTGGAAGAAAACAAGGCACGACATGGAAAGACAAGGAAATGAAGTCTGAAAATAATCAAGAACAAAATCTAACCCTAACAAGGAAAAGAAGGATTCCCGTACATACCTGGAAAACTAGTTGTTATCACTGAAATTTCGTCCGCACAGGGCGACAAGAACTCAACATCATCAACACAGAAAAACCATCATCCATGGTACAAGGATTAACTCCACAGCACATCAAAAGGGCCAAAACTATACAAAGTTGGCTAAAAAGATTAA
>ML828503.1:0-14151 GCA_009831015.1 Picea engelmannii | reverse complement strand
TTAGTTCTTGTTTAATTCTTGTTAATACCTTTATTGTTTTCTTTCTAACCTTTTGCATTACAGCTGTCATGACTAGAAGAGCCCAACTAGGCATGTAAGTGCTCACTTTTTGCTCACCCATTGACGAAAAGAGCACGAACACTAGTGCCAAGTGGAGGATGTTGATAGGGTGTGAGTCTGGATGTGATGACTTGGCATGCTCTCCATATAAAGAGATCTCTTCTCACCTTAACTTTCTAGCATAACGATGAAAAGCGTGGATTGTTCATGTATATATATAGGTTGGCAAGTTATTTTTCATTAAACACAGGGTTAGTGGGGCAATTGAGATCAGAGGACTTGATATCAAGTTCTCCGATGAAAATTGGATAACTTAGTGGGAATTTATCTAATTCTCATCAGAGAACTTTCCTCAACATCCTTCGAATACATCAACAGAATTGTAGGGAACTCATTTGATGGGAATCACAGGAGTTGGAAACAACTCCTCTGATTCCATTGGAGGATTTAGTGGAAACTTGGGCGATAATAAAAGGTATCGGAGGAGAAAAAGGGAACTCCTACGAAGTACAAAATAGGAGTTATATGGAACTCCTCTGATGTACATTGGAGGATTTAAAAGTAACTTGGTCGATTTTCCCATACTTGTTCAAAAATCAATTTTTTAAGTTCTTTCCTTTTTCATTTTCTTTTTAAGTTAAGTGGGATTTCCAAAAAAAGGCTTGAAGTAAAGATAACGACTGATGGAGGGATGTATCAAATCAAGAAAAAAATGGGCTCCATTTTCTTGAAAGGGGAATTGCAAATAGAATGAAGGAAAATGGAGGGTTGTAGTGTCTATCACAACAAATGGCGACACAATGGGTGAATCCTCGAATCTCTATAATATGATTTCCACGCATATTTTGGGAAGGGATAACTCATCATGAAAAATATCAAGAGAGAAATAATAGGTCCCATAGCTTGGATTCCAGGAGAACTTGGGCGATACAAAGAAGAACGAGCCCTTTCCTTTGATCAGATTGCTTTTAATGTGCAAGAAACATTAAACACAATAACAACAACTACATATATGGACCAACATACAACAATTAATCCATAACAAGCATAGATAAATAAGCACACAGTAAATGAGACAAGCACATAAATAAAACTTATATTTTATTAAAGTCACCAACTGCGCACAAAACTCAGACATTCCTCCCACCCATAGACTTTGTTTCTCATAGGATTTTAGCAACAGGTCACCCACAAGTTGGGGCTTAATTCCACCAGGGAAAAAGGGTTCCCAGTAACAAGATAAGGACTTATTTTCAACATAATTTCTCAGTCCTAGGTGCTTGTTGTTGAAACTAGCCTACAGTCCATCAGTCCCCATGCACTTGTCACACCCAAGGAAGTGTGCCCCTTCTCTTCTCAATAGCCTCTTGACTGCACCGGATAGAAAGTCTTTGAGCCCCACGACTATTGCTTGTAGGATTAAACCACAATTCAAGACCTAATTGTTAGAAGGAAATACTACACTAGCTAATTGCAAAAGAGAGAGAGGAGACATAAAAATATAATCAATCTTCACACATAAGAGACTAAGAAACCAACTCTAATCACTATGTATTAAACTTTGATAATGAGTACAATATATAGGACTCTCCACATGAGGAGTAACGTGCACTAGGTTGGGATTTCCATGTGCATGATCAAGTAAAAAAGTAACTTCTCCCAATAACAACAATTACCTAAAGTCAAAAGTTGCTAATAATAAGAAAAGGTCAAAAATATAGGTGTGAAATTAGTGGGAACTCTACTTGAAGTCAACATGCATTCCATAATAGAGAAAATCTCCTAGAATAAGACTACAGTCCAAGAATGGAACTAAATTCCTAACTGAGTGAGAATTTGTTGATTATGGAAAGTCATTAAATAATTGAAGTGAGTTAACTCCAAGTATTAGATGGGTAATGTGCACTTTCCTAGGAGGATAATATTATTACTAAAGTGCGCTCTATATCCATGAAATAGGAAATATCTCCTAAAACTAACGAAATAGGAATTATCACCTAAAAAATAGGAATTTTCCTAATGGTGGCTAAAAAATAGGAATTGGCCTAATGGTATCTAAAAAATAGGGATTTCCTTAATGATGGTTTAAGAGCCCATGGTTCTTTAAACCCATGGTATTACATATAGGAATCCATCGGCTAAAAATAGAACTGTTATAAATTGACATGCTATAAATAGAAGTCCAATAGAAGTCGTCTTAAGTAGTAGGAAAAATGGAAAAAAATGAGTATGTCACTAAGTATGTAGTTGAGCATGTACCCCAACACCCCCCTGGAACACAATCGTGGTGTTAAAAATGATGAGTCCCAAAAATATGAAGCCATGTTAGGTACTCATGTACAAGTGAGGTAACGAGGGAAAACCCAGTGAGAACAACCCCGCCACCCCCTCCCCTCAAATATGTTGCTAACAAGAAAAGAATGCTAAAATGTTCAGTTTCTAAGTTGATGTATCCATCACTCCTAGAATGTCCCTCAATGAGACAAAATTTTATTCGGTGAAAGGATTTGTGAATATGTCTTCCACCTGCTCTGAAGATGGATAGAACTATATATCAATGACTCCATCCTGAATCTGTGCTCAAATAAAGTGCATATAAACATTTATGTGTTTGGTCCGTTTCCTCTGAATCGGGTCTCTACACATCTTGAGAGTACTCTAATTATCACACCATATAACTATCGGATGATGAAAATGAACTCCCAACTTTGGAAGAAAGTGTTGTAACCAAATATCCTAAGTAGTAATATTCATTGCACCCTTGTACTCTGCCTCTATTGATGATAAAAGAATTGTTGATTTCTTCTTACTTGACCAATAGATATGTTTTGATCCAAGTTAGGTGACATATCCTAAAGTTTACTTTCGATCAGTGTTATCGCCTACCCAATCTAAGTCTATGTAACCAACAAGATCCAAGGAAGATCCTGCTACATAGTGTATACAAAAATTGGTAGTCCCCTTGACATATTTGAGAATCCTCTTTGCTACCTTCCATTAAAGCTCATGAGGATCTTGCATGTACCTGGAAAATTTTCCAACTACATAATAGATGTCTGGTCGAGAGTGTGTAAGGTAGATAAGACTCCCCACCAACTTTCAATATCTAGTACAATCAACCAAAGGTGATTCATTGACATCCTCTAGTCTAACCCTTGACTGAAAGGGTGTTAGAGTTGGATTTAAATCTATCATATGAAACCTACCAAGTAGATATATGGCATATTTGAATTGATATATCTTGATTCATGAATCATTCTAGCTGATTTCAAGACCAAGAAAGTAATGTAACTGTCACATATTTGTTATAGAAAACTTGTAATGCAAAGCAGTCTTCACTGCAACAGTGGAGGAGGTTGAGCTCCCTATGATGAGTAAATAATATACATATAGAAATATTAGTAGAAGAGAATATATTTTCCTCATCATATAGACATTAGGATCTTATCTACATCTAAGAAAAACTCTAGAGAGAATATAAGAGTTCATTTTAGCATACCATGCCCGAGGTGCTTTCTTAAGTCCATAGAATGACTTCCTCAACCTGCAAAATAATGATGTATCATCAACATATCCATATAGATTATCCATATATATCTCCTTATTAATGTCTCCATGTAAGAATTCATTCTTCACATCCATATGGTGTACCTCCCACTTTCTAGTTGTTGCAATGGCTAGAGCTAACCGAATGGAATCAATCTTGGCAACCAGTGCAAAAGTCTCCTCATAGTCAATGCCTTGTACCTATGAGAAACCTTTATCTACTAACCAAGACTTATACATTTTAATGTATCCATAAACAACCATATTTTTCTTGAAAATACACTTACATCTAACAAGATTCATGTTGGAAGGTAGAGGAACCAACTCCCATGTGTTGTTCTCTATCATGGAATTGTACTCCTCTTTTATAGCTTCCTCCCAATGGAGGTTTCCTTTATCCTATGCATAAGAATTAGGATCTGATCCAAGTATCATATGAAAATAAATACGCAAAAATTTCTCCATGGTAGCAAAATTTTGCGGAGGCTCCACAAACTAAGGTCTGTTTCTTCGTGGATCGGCAGGATCACCCACTAGATCACCTGTTGCCTAAAGAATATGTTGCGTCGATCATGGTTGATTCTCTGGAACTAAAAATTATCGATGATGATCAGAAATATAATATATATCATATTCATATATATCATCATAAATATTATTGGAATAAGTCTCACAAATGTTTGCAACTATTGGTAGTGGAGATGGAGGTGTGGACTACTTTGGAAGTACCTGTGAAGGACCCTCTTCAAATTTAACACTCCTTTGAATGAATAGTGTATTTGAAGTAGTGTATAATAACATGTATCCCTTTACTCCCTATGGATATCCAACAAAAAAACACTCCTTACTCTGAGCTTCCATATCTTTCCTCCTATAAGAAGGGATCCTAACCCATGCATCGAAACCGAAAATTCTGAAGTGAGTGACTTCCATCTTCTTCCTGCTCCAAGCCTCACATGGAGTGACTACCTTCACTAATTTATGAGGACATATATTATGAATATTGTAGGCTTCGCAATTTTTATCTTCATCCTATTACTTTGGAGGTAGTGCTCTAGCCTGCAACATACATATGACCATCTCTTTCAATGTCCTATTCTTTCTCTCTTCTACCCCATTCTATTGTGGAGTATATGGAAATGTGTGTTGCAACTATATACCCGATTATGAACAAAGATGATCAAAATAATTATTCAAATACTCTCCTCTATTGTACGTACGGAGATTATTAATCCTCTTCCCTATTTGGTTCTCAACTAGATGATTGAAATCTTTAAGACACTCAAAGACCTCATATTTTAATTTGATAAAGTAGACCCATGTATATCTCGAGAAATCATCAATACATGTAAGAACATAATTATATTTATTGATTGATGGGTGTGGGAAAGGACCTATAATATCATTGTGAACCAACTCTAGAAGTGATGATTCCCTCCATTCTTTACATGTGTTGAACTTCTCCTCGACATGCTTTCCTAGTATGCATCCCTGACAAACTCCATATGTGTACTAAATGTGGGGTAATCCATCTACCATTCCACCTTTACTAAGTTGATATAAATATTTAAAATTTAAATTTCCAAGCCTCTCATGCCACAACCTAGACTCTTCATTATCATGTGTTAGAAGAGATACATAATCATATTTATGAGTGAAGTTATAGAAGGTGTACAACCTGGAATGGTGATTAACCTCACCGATGACACTTTTTGAACCATCTGACAAGTCGAAAAATAATAACTGAGTCTGAAGTGAACTCCACCTTCTTCCTTGAACCTAAATGAGTGATTTTATAGATGTAGAGAAGATTCATTGAAAGATTCAGAACATAAAGTACATCCTAAAATCATCTGTGGTCTAGATAAACTCTACCCATACCGCACAACTCTGCAAGAGAATCATCTCCCATGAATATTGATGGTCTGAAACAACTCTCCAACTATGAGAAGAGTCTATCTTATGAGGCCATGTGATGGGTAGCCCCTAAATCAAGCACCCAAGCATTAGAAGAAGATGAAATAGAAATTAATGCATGGCCATTACCTCTTTCTAATGATGTATTTTTCCTTTCATTATTTGGAATACAATCCTCGAGGTGATGTTACTCAATTGTTTGTGACATGAGATCTATGGTATTTTTCATGCAAGAACTCTTAGGATGGAACCACCGGTTACAATAGGAACACTTTTTCTTCTCCTTCTTTCCTTTTGATGCCTTGGAACTAGAACTCTCATCTGTGGAATTTTGTTTACCTTCCTTCTTGTTCTCTTGGTTCTTCTTACCCTTGTTCTTCTTCGTATTCTTATTTAAACTTCCTTGGTTGTAAGTGCATGGGGATTGGAATTCTTAAGTTCCCCTATTTGGATGAGATTTGTTTTCTCATGGATAAGTGACTCCATGAAATCATCTAGGGATGGAATCTTCCATGTAGACCCCATAACTAACCTGGTAGTATAAAAAGAAGAAGTTTAGAAAAAATACTCTGGTCCTAGTTTTGTTATAATTGAAAAGATTAACTGTTCATATTTATTATCAATTCCACAAGCCTTAACATGAGAAAGAAAAATTTTAAACTTACAAAAGTAGTCCTGTAGGGTCCCAAAATCTCATGTATTCAATGCATACAGATCATTCTCCAAGCAATGACCTCTTAGAATGTCTTTCTTTCCTAGCAAATCCTTCAACTTTGTCCAAACATCGTTAGGAGTCTTGCAAGTATCGACATGAAAGAGGATATATGGAGAGATGCTCAATCACAATATCCCATAGGATTCATCCATTCTATTGAATTATTTTGATTTCTCTATGGTTTAAGTAGGCTCCACCTCAGTCCCCATGGTGATCCTCTACAAACCCTTTCTTCGAAGTAGAATATCTATCTTGGGCTTCCACTCAAAGTAGTTGAAGGGTGTTAATATCACCGAAGAAGATGGATGATCCATAGTTCTCCATGGGTTGTCCAATCTGATCTATAAACCTGCAATAAAAGTGAATACTCCCTCACAATAATGGCTTTGATACCATGTAGGATTAAACCACAATCCAAGACCTAATTGTGAGAAGGAAATACTACACTAGATAAATGCAAAAGAGAGAGAGGAGAGAGAAAAATATAATCAATATTCACACATAAGAGACTAAGAAACCAACTCTACTCACCATGTATTAATCCTTGATAATGAGTACAATATATAGGACTCTCCACATGAGGAGTAATGCGCACTAAGTTGGGATTTCCTTGTGCATGCTCAAGTAAAAAGGTAGCTTCTCCCAATAACAACAATTATCTAAATTCAAAATCTGCGAGAACTCTACATGAAATCAATATGCATTCCATAATAGAAAAAATCTCCTAGAATAAGAGTAGAGTCCAAGAATGGAACTAAAGTCCTAACTGAGTAAGAATTTGCTAATTATGGAAAGTCACTAAATAAGTGAAGTGAGTTAACTCCAAGTATTAGATGGGTAATGAACACCTCCCTAGGAGGATAATATTCTTATTAAAGTGTGATATATAGCCATGAAATAGGAAATATCTCCAAAAATTAAGGAAATAGGAATTATCTCCTAAAATATAGGAATTTTCTAATGGTGGATAAAAAAATAGGAATTAGCCTAATGGTGGCTAAAAAATAGGAATTGGCCTAATGGTAGCTAAATAATAGGAATTTTCCTAATGGTGGTTTATGAGCCCATGGTTTTGTAAACACATGGTATTTTCCCATGGTATTACCTATAGGAATCCACCAGCTAAAAATATACTTGCTATAAATAGACATGTTATAAAGAGCATTCCTCCTAAATAGTAGGAAAAATGGAAAAAAATGAGTATGTCACTAAGTACGTAGTTGAGCATTTACCCAAACAACGTTCGACACACCATGGAACAATTCCTAACAAAAATATCACCTGGAGAGTATGCTCATGGGCCTAACAATCCACTTATTCAACAACAAATCTCTCACCTAGAGAGACTGCTCATGGGCCTGAAAACCCACCTCTTCGACATTAAAAATCTGATTAAAGTACAAAAAAAACCTTACAAGCTTCTCTGTGTAGATAAGGTAATAGTCGTCCTCTCCCGGAACTGACCCTTTCTACACACTAGAGTGAAAAATGAATAATGGATAATTCCTCAAAATACACTGAGGCAAACAATATATATTACATGCCTTAAAATCAAAACTTGTCACCTTCAGAAGTAGCTTTAGCCACTTGGTGACTCATTGCCAACCCCGAGAACTTAGGATAAAATAATTATCCAACATTACACTTTTCCAGAAGTATTATTAAATATTCCCCTAAGACTTGAGTCTCGCCCCATTTTCCCTTTTCTGATGGAGTCATCCCCACATCTCTTTTCATTTGAGTTGAGTTTGTGCGCAACAATGTGATATTATTAATGACTGTGATTATATTTACATGGATAGGCACACTGGCCTATTTTCATCCTGGCTCACCAGCCTCATAATCACACGGGCTCTTCAACCTCAATACATATAAAACCATATATGTACATATATATAACTCAACTCTATGTGCACTCCCAGGTCATTTTCGCACACTTACCCAAGTGCGTGCAACACTATGAAATGTGCGCACTTACCCAGGTGCATGCAATACTATGAAATGTGTGCACCCTATCTTTGATAATAACGATTCTCCGCGCACTACTCAGTGCACAAAACATCAAAACTTAGTGCCAACGGATCACCAACCTAAATGTACATTTACATTTATAATTGGTACCAACAACTCACCATCCTATATGTACAATTACAAAGGGTTTAGATCAAGGACATTACAAAATAGTGAATTTTTTAGGAGATTGAGGAGACATAATGAATTATGCCTAATACAAACTCCATATTATGGGTCATAATATTTTCTGAGATATATTTTGTGGATGTTAGGGTTTGTGACTAGTTCTAAAATTAGATTCAAATGTGTCATATTTTTATTTTCTCTATAAAACAAATTGGTGAAGTTTCAGACACTAACATTTAAAAAATCCTAAGAAGACATATCAAATTACATGTGGATAAGTTTTCAAGTTCTGAATCATTATAATTTATCAGATATATCTTGTGGAAGATGGAATTGTTTACTAATCCTGAAATTAGTCTTAAACAAGTCATTTTGGTAATGTTTCTATAATATTTTATCAGTAAAGGTTCAACTTGTAAAATTCTTAGGAATTTAAGAAGTCCTATCATAGTACTACAAGACAAGATTGCAGATACATAAGGATTCAAATTTCATAGATATATCAAGACAAATCTTAACCATCCATAAAGTATCCAAAATTATGGTTTGAAAGGTACACAACTTACAATTGGTATAGATTTTTATTGGAATATTTGTTTTTGGTGATTCAAAAAATTGTGACAAAGAGATCAAAATAGAAAAAATGTTATTATTTTTATCCAACATGGCTCCAAAAAATATTTCAACACCATTTAAACCTCTAGAAATATCATCTATAACTCATGAAGAAAATGAGGAGATACATAACAAACTATCAAATTGGAGGACCAATTTAATGATTTGAGTGTTAGGTAAATAACAAGTGATGAGTTGATAAAAACACAAAGAAAAATTCAAGAAATGGAAAATAAGATGGATGAAATGCAAAAATCCAGGAAGTCCATAGAAACCCTTCTTTTACAGAGGATCTCTAAAAGGGATATGGAGATCCAAGTAAATCATGAAAATAAGGAGAACAATTGTGTTGAGACTCAATCACATGTGTAGAGTATTTTACCACAATTGGAGAGACAAAATAAAGAATCTCATAATCATTCATCACTCCAAGATCCACACCATCAATGTTTCAATGTGACACTAAGGAAATAATTCATTATGAATATCAATACAAGGAACTTTGATCACAATGATCCTATAACATGGATATTCCAGATGGAGCAATTATTTCATATACATCGGTGTAACTTCCAATCTTACAAAATGTAACTATTGCGTCCTTGTATTTAGAAAATGATCAATTTGTTTGGTATCAATGGATTCGGAAAAGAAAAAAAGATCCTATTATCTCTTGATCCATTTTTATGGATGAATTTATAACACATTATGGGGATATTAAAAGAAATACATTCTTTAGTCAATTGATAAATATTTGGAAAAGGTCCAATTATAGAGAACATTCAACAACTCCAAAATATCAATATTAGGGTAAAGAACATTCCATAGGACAATTTGTTAGACCTCTTTATGGGCACTTTAAAGGAGAACATTCAATATGAGGTGCATCTCTTCGAACCTAAATCCCTAGAGTAGGCTTTGAGTATGGAAAGGAAAGTGGAAAACAAAAATATGGCTACTAGAAAGGTGGCCACTAATAACTACAGAGAGCACCATGTTCCCTCTCCTAACCTCACTCAACCTATGTGGTTGAAATATCAACAAATGGATGAAATGAGAGCAAAGGGATTGTGTTTCAATTGTGAAAACAAGTACAATAAGGGGAATAAATGAGAGGAGAAGAAAATATTCTACATAGACTATGAGAGGAAGAATATCGAGAATTGGAACCATCACAAGATCTAGATCTAGAAGAGACTACTCCAACTATATCTTTCAATGCATTGGTCGACATCAATACTCCACAAACCCTCACAATGGAAATATATATAAAAAATTAAAAGGTAACAATGTTGATTGATTATGGTAATACCCATAACTTCATAGATTACAAATTAGCAAAAATTCTCAATTTCTTTGCATTTCCATCACTAGAGTTTCAAATAATTATTGCAGATGGAGGTATGATAATTTTTTCAGGGAAGCCCCATAGTATTAATCTCAATATGCATGATTGTTTATTGGATAGTCTCGTGATTTCCAACTAAATGGGTGTTGATGATTTTGTATTAGAGATCCAATGGTTACAATCATTGGTAACAATGGACCTGAATATTCAAGATCTTTTCATGAGATTTTCCTTAGAAGGAAAGGAAATTGAGCTTAGAGGTATCCAAGGGAAACCCTCTAAGGTGATAAGATCTAATAGCATGACAAAAATACTTAAAAAGGGACACAATGGTGTAATTGCACAATTTTTCTCACTAGATGTCCAAACATCTATATCCTATGCTCCAATGGATATCCAAATAGTTATCAACAATCATTACAAGGTATTTAGAGAGATTATCAAGGATCTTCCCGTTACACACCTACTTGTCACGCTTAAGTGAGGGAGTGTTTTTCATGATCCCTAGACATGTTGGGGGAGAATTTATCATATGAAGGTCAAAATACTATGTGCACATGTATTATTCATTTTTATAAAAAAAAATAAAATAAAATTAGTGTGAGAATCCACCTCACATCTAGTTTCCTAATATCAAGGAGAAGTTGAGAGTCTCATGGATGGTTAAGATATTTTCTCAAACCAATATCCTAATTTGATGGATCTTGAGAGATATTTCCTCCCTAAAATCCTTGAAAGATATTTTCTCCCTAAAAATCTTGGAGATCGAATTTAGTGGATCTAGTGAGTGATATTATTCATGGTGGTTAAGCTTCAAACTCATATATAATGATGACATTCTAATGTGAAAATGGGGAACTTGGGAATATCTGTAACACACCCATGGTGGGGACTCAATTTTTTTCTCTTCTTAGGAGAATCAAAACCGCCATTCAGGGTCTCTATCCCATTCTTCTCTTCCAGAGATTTCCAGCCACGATCTCCATGCTATGAAATGAGCTCATAGTTGGAAGATATCCTCTCCCAAGTTATTTGGGCCTTTCATCCCCCTATACTTGCATATGACCACGAGCTATGAACAGACGCCAAGACAACAAGTGCCAAGACGACCACCACGTGAATCCTCCGGAGTGACAAACCTCTGAAGTTCATGATCCAACGTCGCTTGTCCTTAGGGATTTCAACGACCTTGATTTACTTCGGGATTTTGGTGGTTGGGAGTTTCAAACATTCCTACACCTTTTTCCTCTAGATTACTTTGTACTTGGAGTTACATATTGAGCACCACGCATCCCTCGTGATCAATGGTTATGATCTTCTTTAGTACTTCAACGTTTGGGAGTTTCAAGCACTCCAACTCTTTTTCCTCCGAAGTAATTCGTACTTTAAGTTCCAGATCAGGCACCACGCGTCCATCTAAATCAACGGCACGGGTCCACTTAGGGACTTCGGCGTTCGGGAGTCCCAGACGCTCACACCACCTTTTCTCTCGGAGTGTTTTCTTCCGAAGTTAAGGATAGTGCGTCACCCGTCCCTCTCATTAGATGGTCACGATCCACATTGGGCATCCCTCTACTACATTTTGCTTTCTCCCCGCTTCCAAAGTACGTGATCTATTGATGCGTGTCTCCCACAGATCGACGACTATAAATTACTTCGACTCTTTGGGCTTCGGGAGTTTCAACCTCTCCCCACTCACTTTCTCCCAGAGTGATTTCACCCGAATTCCATGATCTATCCATGTGTGTCTCTCTCAAATCGACGGTCACGGTTTACTTCGAGATTTTTTAACTCGCATGACCCCACTTTCCTTCGAAGTGGCTATCTTCCAAAATGGAAGATATCTTGACACATGTCCTCAGCTGGCGGATGACTCAGATGAACTTCGGCTCTCCGAACTTCGGGAATTCTTGTTCAACACACCCCCTTTTCTCCCGGAGTGACTTTCCTCCAAAGTGCAGGATCTAACGAAACCTTTCCCTTTGTCTTTGACGGCTCAGATCTTCTTCATTTCTTCGGATCGTAACTTCCATTCAAGGGTCCTTTGGATCCCAGTGTGTGCCACTCTGAGAGGGACACCTGGCAACCCTGTCACTCGACACATGGGATCCCACATGATATCAATGTTGATACTCGCATCCCCACAATTGAACAGTCATGAGGGATCCCGAAGGATCCTTAGATTCACGGTCCACATCAACTTCAACACTTCAGGACTTCGGGGGTAGTGGTGCTACCAAACCTCTGTCCCCCCAAAGTGGTCAATGTCGGACTGAATATATCGTAGATCTGACGGACGGGATAGTTCATGGGCATCCTCAGATCTACGAGCCAGATGAGCTTCAGGACTTCGGGGGTTTCACCTCCTGTTAAACGAATATGCTTGATTCGTCGGAACCGTGAATTCTGAAGGTTTCTAAGGGTTAACACCCACATTATTTCTCCATATCCGATGATCGTGAATAACTTCATCTTCTCTCGAACTAATCTCATGCATTCATCTTCCAAACAAAAGGATCTCTCCTTTTGGTACCTAAATCTCACTATCCTACCTGAGCTTTGTTATCTCCTTAAGTACTTAGGTATTTTGTGCTAATTCTCCTAAAATTAACGCTTAGAGAAATCCTATGTGCACCTCTTGTACTCATTTATCAACTCTAAAACTAAAGGAGGATTTTCGATCTCTGTCGCTTCGTAGAGGCTCTATGCTCACATGCACTACCTCTCCTAAGCTTGACCGACCCCTTCCTTCAGAATGATTGGGAGTGTAGGCATGCACACATGAGGTTATGCCCAAGGTCATCAAATTCATAGTTCATTTATTTTAACTTGAGCCACCACAGGGCTCAGGAATTTACGTGTATAGTCCAGAGGATTCCTTATTTCTTAAATACACAATTAGGCATAATCGAGGGGATACAGTATAACCATTAAGAAAACATGTCCATCCTTGCAACATTCATAGGATATCCAACTTTAATTCACAATTACTACTTAAATACACATGATATGAGATTACTTATCTATTACAGGTGGTATCCAACTAACTGACTGTGGGTGTTCACCCTTCCACCCAACCATAGGGTCAGAGGCATTCATTCTTATCAATCTAGCCACCCTCGTGCCAATCCATGATATCACCAGGAAATTTATGCCAATTCTCATCAATCCTTTCTCTTTCACATCTTCTGCAAGGTTTATTAGATGCTTCCTCAACATCGAGATCACGGATTTCTGCTCAGGTATCATTCGTTGCATACTCTTAGAGATCTCTCTCCCTGTCACAGCCTCGACAAGGTTTATCCGATTTTTTCTCCGCATCAATCTCGTATCCTTCGGCTCATTCTCTGCTCATGATCCCCACCCATTATCCTCTCTATATATTTTCTACTGTCTGCATGGGTATATCCCCTTACACACACACCCTTCTCAGGAAGGTTCTTCCTTGTTCCATCATGTTCCTTCTATCATAAGGAAACTTGGGTCAGCCTGGTCTTCCAAACCCAGTGGTACCTCGGGCTGACATTCTGCAGCTAGACCATTCTTCCATTCATGGGGGTGGTTGATAATTCAACCACTGGTCCTTTCTTCATTAATTGATTTCTCTCCTTGGGATCTGAAGGAGGTTTTATTATCCTCATCAAAGGGAAATTTGGGGTTATTTGATATAATGAACCTTCTCTTATAGTTTTCACATTCTTTCTTCTAGTGATATCATGGCCAGTACTTTCAAGGCTTCACCTCCACAACCAGTTATTGGAAACTCAAAGAATAATACATTAACACTATTCTCATGCCACATCATGGTAAT
>ML828502.1:59611-71108 GCA_009831015.1 Picea engelmannii | reverse complement strand
CCTGCTACTTTCATGCGAGTTATGAATGATGTCTTGAGGCCTTTTCTGGATGATTTTTTTATTGTCTACTTAGATGATATTTTGATTTTCAGTAAATCTCGTGAAGAGCATATTGAACATGTGAAAAGAGTTTTGGATGTTTTCAGGAAAGAACAGTTATTTTTGAAGTTGTCCAAATGTGAATTTGGCAAAACTTCGCTTATTTACTTAGACCATATTGTTGGTGGAGGTGAATTAAAAATTGATCCTTCAAAAGTTAAAGTTATTTTGGAATGGTCCAGACCCAGCAATGTGACAGAGGTAAGAAGTTTTTTGGGATCATCCCAATACTGGAGAAAGTTTATTGCTAACTTTTCATCCATTGCAGCTCCATTACATGTTGTGACAAGTGTCAAGCAAGGTTTCCAATGGGGAGGCAAGCAACATCACGCTTTTGATACTTTGAAAGAAAAGATCAGTTCATCGTCGGTTCTTGCACTTCCAAATTTAAGACAACCTTTTGAAATCTAGACAGATGCAAGTAATTATGCGATGGGAGCAGTTTTGCTTCAGTATGGTAAGCCAATTTGTTTTCATTCTGAGACGTTTAATGGTGCCTTGATTAATTATCCTTCTTATGATAAAGAATTATATGCATTGGTTCAAAGTGTTAAGAAATGGAAGCGTTATTTGTTGGGAAAAAAAACCATTATTCACACAGATCATCAACCTTTTCAATATTTACAATCATAGTCAAAGCTACAACAAGCTAGGCACTTCAGATGGATGGGTTTTCTTCAACAATTTCATTTGGTTATCAGGTATAAGAAGGGAATTTTTAACAAAGTCATTGATATGCTTTCTAGGCCTATTGTTAGTGCTTCAGTTATTCTTAAGCGGAGTCCTATAATGCAGGAAAGTTATGTGGAACAATATGCTTTAGATGTTGACTTTAAGGAAGTGTATGAAACTTTGTGCCACTCTAACGATGTTGAAGAATTGGATTATCATTTTCATAATAATCTCTTGTATCATCTTGGCAAGTTGTGTATTCCACAGGGAGAAAGAATCAACATCATAAGAGAAGCGCATTCTTCTCTTATTGCTGGTCATTTTGGTGTAGGCAAGACAGTGGACTATTCAAATCATGAGAATTATTGGTCAGTTGCGACTCTACACTAATCCTCCTTAGCTTATGTTGTTCCTATTTTTCCATTGATGCACACACTATTCTTGCCATCAATGACAAGAACACACTGTCTATAAAACATGCCAACAATATCCCCCTTTGGCATTGATGGCAACAAAGGCACCCTTGTTCTTTTCTCCCCCTTTGACATCAATGTCAAAGAAAACACGCTCCCCCTAAGCTATTGCATTAATTTTAGGAGGTATCAGATATGAAACCAATACAGGACTCCCCCTAACAGGATGGACTCTCTTATATGTGAGATGGGATGACACCTAGCTTCTATCTGAGATATTCAAATGGTGTCTTGGCTAGAGGTTTAGTAAAGATGTCTGCAATTTGTTCTATAGTGGGAATGTAATGGACCTGAACAATCCGATTGGTGACCTTCTCTCTCAGAAAATGATATTTTATGGGAATATTCTTGGTCTTGGAGTGGAAGACAGGATTTTTAGACACACTTATAGCACTAGTGTTATCACAATGAATTGGGATCGGTGCAGTGTACTTTACCTCCAAGTCTACAAGTGTTTGAATCATCCATAATACATGAGTGCAACAAGTAGCAGCAGCAATGTACTCTACCTCTATGGTTGATAAATAAATGGAACCTTTCTTTTTACTAAGTCAGGCTACTAAGGAGTCACCCAGGAAGAATGCTCCTCCACTGGTGCTTTTTCTCTCATCAACACAGTTTTCCCAATCTGCATTTGAATAAGCAGTCAACTGAAGATTTTGATTTCTAGGATACCACAAACCATAAGTCATTGTTTCTTTCAAATACCTGAATATCCTTTTGACAGCTTGCAAATGACTCTGTTTAGGTGCAGCCTGATATCTTCCTACCATTCCTACAGCATGCATTATGTCTGGGCGAGATGCTATGATGTACAGTAGGTTGCCTATCATTGATCGATATGACCTTTGATCAACATCAGGTGAATCATCATCCTTGATTAATTTACATCCAGTTACCATAGGTGTACCCATAGGTTTAGAATCTTCCATTTGAAACCTTTTTGGCATTTCTCTTAGATATTTTTCTTGAGAAATGAACATCCCTTCAAATCTCTGAGTAATTTGCAGACCAAGAAAAAATGGCAGTTCTCCTATCATAGACATTTCAAATTCAGACTCCATGGTAGAAGCAAACCATTATACCAATGAATCCTTATTACATCCAAAGATGATGTCATCTACATAGACCAATACGATGAGAAAATCATTATCCTCTGTTTTAATATACAGATTGTTGTCAATTGTTCCTCTCTTGAACCCTTTGTCTTTGAGATACGTATCCAGTCTCTGATACCAGGCTCGAGGGGCTTGTTTTAAACCATATAAATCTTTCTTCATCTTGCATACTAAGTCAGGGTTATCATAAAGTTTGAAACCCTCTGGTTGTTCCATATAGACTTCTTCACTTAAATCTCCATTTAGAAAGGCTGATTTGACATCCATTTGGTAGACTTTAAACCTTTTATGACAAGCATAGGCAAGAAACATTCTGATAGCTTCTAATATTGCTATGGGCACAAATGTTTCATCAAAATCCAATCCTTCTATCTGAGCATAGCCTTTACAGACTAACCTTGCTTTGTTCCTGATAACTTGTCCTTGTGCATTCAACATATTCTTAAAGATCCAATTGGATCCAATGACGTTTTTACCTTCAGGTCTTTGAACCATCTCCCACGTATTGTTTTTCTCAATCTGATCAAGTTCTTCATTCATTTCTTTAACCCAGTGGTCATCTTTGTTGGCTTCATTAAAATTCTTTGGTTCCATCATGGATATGAAGGCTATATGAGATTGTTCGGTTTTTTTGATTAGCCTTCTCCTGGTTTGTACACCTTTGTCTTTTCTCCAATTATCTGACTTGCAGTATGATTGTTTTGAATGATTTTGGAGGAGGAATTTGTAGTTGACTATTGATTTGAGTCTGTCTGAGTGTTTGAGTCTTCATCTGATTCAAAGTCTTCATTTTCTGATTCTTGGACCTGTTCATCTTTAGCTTTAGCTGTGTCTTCTGTAGAAGACTCATTACTGTACACCTCTCTTCCTAGGATTCCTTCATCAATTTTTACATCAATATAGTCAACCATTTTATGCAACCTCTTATTATAGCATCTATATCCTTTACTGTTTGTAGCATACCCTAAGAAGATACCTTCATCGGCCCTGTCATCATATTTGTCGAGGTTCTCATCATTATTCTTTATGTAGCATTTAGTCCCAAAGACTCTGAAGTGTTTGATTGAGGCAGGTCTTCCAAACCATAATTCATAAGGTGTCTTGTCACTTTGTGGTCTGAGGTGGGCTTTATTAAGCACATGGATTGTTGTGTGTATTTCTTCTACCCAATAGGTTTGACCAATGTTCTTCTCATTCATCATTAACCTGGCCATTTCCTGTACTGTTCTGTTTTTCCTCTCAACAAATCCATTTTGTTGTGGAGTTCTTGGGATTGTGTATTCTCTCTTGATCCCATGTTCATCGCAAAATTCCTTGAAGTCTCTTGACATAAACTCTCCTCCCCGATCTGATATTACTTCCTTTAACCTCTTGCCTATTTGAGTCTCTGTTAAAGCCTTAAATATTTTAAACTTCTCAAATGCTTCATCTTTTTCTTTGAGAAAGGCAACCCAAGTAAGTCTGGAGTAATCATCGATAATCAACATGAAGTAGTTTTCTTTCCCTGTGCCTTCCTGTCTTGATGGTCCACATAAATCCATATGAACTAGTTGGAGTGGTTTCTCTATTGAAGTAAAGCTCTTGGACTTAAATTGTGTCATGTTTTGTTTCCCTACTTGACAAGGTTTACACATTGAATCTTGGGGCTTTGATATTCTCGGAATATCTTTTACTGCCTCGAGGTTTTTGATTTTGATTAAGTGGTCAAAGTTTAGATGTCCAATTCTCCTATGCCATAACCAACTTTCATCATGTTTGCTTAGATGACATTCTTCTCTATTTTCTTTCAGCACATATACATTATTTTATGTCCTTATGCCTTTGGCCAGCACTTGTCCTGAGTTTACAGACTTTATCTTGCAATCCTTAGACGTGAACAAAACTTCGCATCCTCTGTCACACATTTGACTTACACTGAGCAGATTATGTTTCATCCCATCCACAAGTAGAACATATTGGGCTTTTCCTTTTCCATTACTTAAGCTCACCATCCCTTTTCCCTTTATTTTCCCTAGAGCATCATTTCCAAAGGTTACGTTTCCTGATTTGCTTTCACTTAGAGATAGAAACTTGTCTTTGTCTCCCATCATGTGTTTGGAGCATCCATTGTCTATATACCAAGGGTTCGTTTTTCTTTGAGCGGACAACACTAATCCACACTTGTCACTTTCCTTCTTCTTCCAAAACCTGACATTTTCAGCAGGAGATTTCGAATCTGGTTCATATTCCCTTAAACGATAGTCAATAGATTTGTGTCCATAGTTATGACAGATGTAGCATTCAATCTCATTGTTCAACAGGTCAAACTTATCGGTGCAGTGTTGTCTACTCATTGATTGTTGATTATTTCTTGACCTCTTTAGTTGCATGTCCTTGGACTTAATTTGGCAATTGGCAATCAGTGAAGGTTTGTTACTTGGTTGCATCATTCTTTGTTGTGGTGAGTATTTATTCCTTTGAAATCTTAATTTCTCATGTCTAAGTCTTAAGGAGCAATTTACATCTTTCTGACCAAAGTTAGCACAGTAGAAACAATAGCCATAGAAAAATTCTTTGTACCTGGAAAATGGTTGTCTTCTTTGAGAAAATCGATTTCTTCCAGGCTGATGACGTCATTCAGCAGTGAGCACATTACTTCTTTTTTCTACAGATTCAGATCTGGCATCTTTTACCTTACTCGACCTGGGCGGTTGATTGTCTTCCTTTGTTTCTGTAGGATTATTATTGTCATTGGTTGTACTTTTGACAAACTTGATCGGTTCTTCATTTCCTGGCTTACCACTACTTGATCCCTCTTCATACCCCAAGCCATTTTTCATCTTTGGATTCCTTTGCTAATTCAGAATGGTGGCCAATCCTTCTGAGGCTTTGATACTTGATAGATTCTGATTATACAAGGCTTGAAACTTCTCCATTTCTTTCCTTGTTTTCACTACTTGTTCTAATGCTTCACATCTTGCCTTCTTTTATGATAGTTGTTGTTTCAGAATCTCTTCGATTTTCTTTGCCTCTTCCAATTTTAATTTTAGTAGGACAAGGTCTTCATCAGGTTCTTTACTGTCTTTCTTGAACTTTATCAACAATTGTCTTTGCTTTCTATTCTTGATTCTTAGTCTGTCAATCTCTTCCAGTGCACTGATCAGTTCTCCTTCCATGTCAACCACAGCTTCTTCTTCATCACTCCCGGTGATTTTATTATCATAATCCTCTTTGGCCATAAGTATTAAGTCATTTATTTTATCTTCAATAGAGGAGTCATTTTCTTCATCATCTGAAGGATCATCATCATTGTTTACACACAGACTTTTCTTCTTAAAGTTTTTCTCTTGAAAGAAATTTATGTGTTTGTACTTCTCCTCATCATCACATGTCTGATCCTTTCCTTTGTGGGGACATTTATTTGCAAAATGACCTATCCTACCACAGTTGAAACATTTGAAAGGTAGTTTACCTTTGTATTTGCCTGGTCCCTTCTTCAGTCTCTTCACAAATTTTTCTTCAATTTCATCGGGCTCAAAATCCTCATTCTTGTCTGCTTTAAATGATGCTTCTCTGGAGGTAGGTTTATCTTTAACTATTCTCATTTCATATGCAGTCAATGTTCCTAGCAGTTGATCAAATTCCAAGGTTTTTAGATCATTAAGTTCTTCTATAGCAGAGACCTTCGGGTTGAACCTATCTGGGAGAGTTCTCAATATTTTCTAAACTAAAGAAGGTTCATCAATTGTTTCACCAAGTGCCTTCATTGCATTTACCATTTCTTCTACTCTCAGAAAGTATTTTCCAACAATTTCATCTTCCTTCATCTTCAGTTGTTCAAACTATATTCTGTAGGTTTGAAGCTTTGCATCCTTTACCTTCTCATTACCCTCATAGCTGCTAATGAGTTTGTCCCACATTTCTTTGGCAATTCCTAGGTGTATAACTTTTACGAATTCTTCTTCTGCAAGCCCACTCAAGATAGCATTCATAGCCTTATCGTTGAAGCTAAATTCTAGTTTGTCATCCTTATTAGCTAGCACAACTGGCTTTACATAACCAATATCTACCACATCCCAGACATCTGCACCTAATGACATTATGTAGGTTCTCATTCTACCTTTCTAGAAGGAAAAGTTTGTTCCATTGAACAGAGGGGCCTTATTGGTTGAATTTCCTTCAGGGCTTGACATGTTTAAGCTCTAGGATCTACCCTTAGATAAAAGGGGTTGGCTCTGATACCAATTGTTGGACAACTGAGAAGGGGGGGTGAATCAGTTGTTACCGTGCTTAAACAGTAATGCTTCTTTTAAAATCTTTACAAGGCACTCAATGATGATCACAATAATCCAATGAAATAAACAATGGCACATTCAGCATCAGTCACATATATGAGAAACACAGAGACAAATATTTCCCAAGGAAACCCATACAGGGTAAAAACCTCTTCTTCTTTATATGATAAGTATTATTTACATTATCATACATATGAGAACCAACTCATTGTGAGGCTACAACCTCTGTTTTGCAAGCTGCAACTTGCTGAGAGTACCAACTCTCTGTTTTTCTCTAGCACCCACTAGAAGGAAGCACCGATTCCCTGGTTTCTCTAGCACCAACTAGAAGGAAGCACCAACTCCCTGGTTTCTCTATCACCAACTAGAAGGAAGCACCAACTCCCTGTGTTCAAGCACCCACTTGAACCTCTGAGGAAACCAGTTCTCCCTAGCACCTCCCAACCACCCTGGATTATGAATATGAAATATTGAAACCTATTTCAGTGATATAGTGTTCAATAACAGCTTACCAGTCTCATCACTCTTCTGCAAGATTTTTCTACTCAGACTTCCTCACTGTCTTCCAGCATGCATCCGCAGCCCATTTTGTTCTCCTGCTTTTTATGCTTTGTGCGCCATGTTCATTCGTTGCACAGTTCTTGTTTTGTTCTATTCAGTTGCTGCACTTTGATCCTTCTTCATGCATGAATCACCTTCAACAACAACATCCATAGCAACTCCAGCAGTAACAACAACCCAATCTCTTCTCTGTACCATGTATTTATAGCTTCTGTGCACCTTGAGCATCCAATATTCGCCATTCCTCTGCATGTTCATACCATGCCAATTTCCTCCACATCTCAAGTGCTCTTCTTGATCATCATCACAACTCTTCAGCTTCTCTGGTGGTTCCCACCACACGTCTAGCATCACTGGGTGTTCTTCTAAGATTCTTCAGCCTCTTTGGCAGTTGAGACTCTTCGTCTTCTCTGGCACGGTCGAGCTTATCCTTTATTTTTCAATTACAGACTTCAATGCTCATCCACCTGTCAATCCCTCTAAGAATCGTCTTCCTTCACTAGACGAAGCTTAGAGACTCTTCATCTCCTCTGGCGATCACACAGAGGTCTCTTCTTATTCTCTGGCAGAGACTATCAATGGTTTCTACCAGTTACACTGCGAGGAGAAATATTATCCCTCCAATTATGCTAAAATTCACCTACACCGTTGGATTGGTTCCATGCGATGTTTCATTCATTTTAGCATTTCAGCATTCGACAATTCGGCATTCAGGTGACCAAGTGTCTCGACACTCCCAGTCACGATCCCCGAAAATGAGCTTGGTTGATCTATCTCTTTCCTCCATCTCTTGCCGATGTGACCAAGGGTTGTGACCACAGCCTTTATTGAACAACTGCATTTGATAATTTCTTGTTTCAACACTTCAGCACTCTTGTGGTTATGTGTCTTTCCTCTCCAAGTCACGATTCGTGAAACTCCAAAATGGAGTCGGATCAACGGTTAAGAATCTTGGTGTATTGACGGTCTAGATATTATCATGAGTTTGCATCTCGCGATTCCTGTGATGGAGGTTCTCGTCACTCCAAGTCACAACAGGCGAAGCTATGAGATGGAGCTTAGATAAACGACTCGGAATATTGGTGTATTGACAGTCCAAATCTCATCGTGAGTTTGCATCTCACGATTCTTGTGATGCAGGGTCTTGTCACTCCAAGTCACGATAGGCGAAGCTCCGAGATGGAGCTCAGATCAACGGTTCACGTTCTTGGTGATCCGATGGTCCTGATCTTTTCGCAATCTCGCATCTCATTGTTCCTTAGATGGAGGTTCTCGTCACTCCAAGTCATGATAGGCGAGACTCCAAGATGGAGTTGGATCAACGGTCCAGAACAAACCTCGATCTGACGGCTAAGATAGTTTCACGATTTCGCATATTGTGAATTCGAGAGGTTAGGGAACCCAGTTCCTTTGACTTTCTAGTCAGTGACATGACGATATTTCGCCACATGTCCTATGATTCAACGGTCCAGATATGATCTTGATTCAACGGCTCAAATCATATCGCAATTTCGCATATCACGATTTCGGCATTCTTGTTGCAAAGTGTTTCGACACTCCAACTTCCGGTATCCGGAACCCCGATAGCCAAAACTCTGAAATGGAGTTGGACCACCACTTCAATCTTGCACTTTAAAGAACGTACAGGTTCTTCCTGATCCAACGATGGTTGGACCCTGCGCTTGGATCTAACGCCAGAGATCTGTCCTCCATCTTTGCGCTCCTCCTATTTGGATGCAGATCTGACAGTGATCGACAATTTTGAATGGGATCCAACGATCAATGTCGCTTCTCTACCCAAGCTTACACATCCTCCTTACTTAGAAAAATTTATAAGTGTCAAAGGCCTCGACCTTTGATCCGCCTGAGATCCTGATTACACTATCTCTCTTGAGCTTTGGCAATGAGTTAACCTCATCCCTGGTGCACACCTACGCACTGCGTGCGACTCTGCGCTAATCTCCTTAGCTTATGTTGTTCCTGTTTTTCCATCGATGCACACACTGTTCTTGCCATCAATGACAAGCACACACTGTCTATAAAACATGCCAACAGTTTCTTGTCTGGTGCCCTGCTGGTGCATAAATGTGTTGATGCACATGCCCTTTCCTTGATGACTTTTGTGTCTCTATATGATGTGGATGGAGATATACAACAACTGTAGGAATTTGTTCTTTTTTCTTCAAATTTGTAACACTTTGTGCCTTTGAGTCAATGGCCTGCTTAGCTTCCTGATTATGTCCTTCTTGTAGTTTTGCTTCATCTCCTTCTGTAGACTCTGCCTCTGATTTAGCTTCAGACTGGGCAATAAATTCTTTGCTAGCTTCCATGGGTCCATCTTTCTTACTAAGAGACACATCCTGCAATGTGATTTTCTTTTTCTTATACCACAACTTTAAAAACTTCTTTTGCACATTAATATTAATGGTACTCACGAATTCTATCCAAGGATATCCCAAAACAATATCCACTTCATCCATATCCATAGCATAAAAATCTGA
This sequence comes from Picea engelmannii, assembly GCA_009831015.1. NCBI lineage: Eukaryota > Viridiplantae > Streptophyta > Pinopsida > Pinales > Pinaceae > Picea > Picea engelmannii. Next base: position 61,410 of record ML828502.1, on the reverse strand, counting down.
ATGCAACACATATTTATCCATGGTAATCTTCAAATTTTTAAAAATTTGAACATTTTCACCCTCAACTTGTGTGATTTGAATATTCTTTATTGGAACTTGCAATCTATTAACCAATTGAAAATTCATAAAATTATGCATGCAACTAGGGTTAATAGAAACAATGATATTTTCTTTATGAATACAACCATGAACCTGTAATATAGATTTATCACATGAAAATAAACTCTTGGTATTCTCTTTATTCTTATTTTCTCCATGAGACCACTTGTCTAACAATATTTTTTCAAATTCTTCATTGGAGAGTGTCATCCTCTCCTTATAATCAAACGATTTCCACCAAATAGCAGCATCACCTTGCAATTTGAGATCTACCCAATGGGGCCAATTATCTTCTCATGCTGAATTTCTTTATTTAATGAATGATTCAATACTAGGGACATCACATTTCCCTATAAAATACATCTTTCTATGAAAAACCCCAAAAAATAGAACAATAAGTTACGGCAAAAAATCGCAGTTTTTTCCGGAAAAACCCTGAAAAACTGTTGAATTTAAAATGTTCATAACTTTACTTCCCGAACTCCGTTTCAGCTGATTTTTTTTTTTTAAATTGGGTATTTTTTCGAGAGGAATTAAAATACCAATTGGTTTTTCCAAATTCATCTTTTAAATATTCATATATGAACTTGAAGTGCGCCGCCCTCTTTTTCTTCCCTAGAAAAAATTCTGCAAAAAGAGAAAACAAATCTTCCCTTCTTTGGCCAAGGAAAGTGATTTGATACCAATTGTTAAGTACCTATACCACATCTGAAAATATACTTCAATAATACCAAGAATAAACCATAAACCATTCACCATAACATGAACACAAGAAATAGAGAAAACCATTGAGGTAGGGTAACACCATATATTAATCTTTATGGAAGGATAAAACTCCTCAAGCAATCCTTGCTTGTACAATCACAATATTTTTCACTATGTTTCATTACATTACCTACACTTATTTATATAGCTCTTCCTATCTCCTAGGAACCTTCTAGAGAGCCTTCTCACNTGGACCTAGTCCACCTTACATTGAATGACCACATTCCCATATATTAAATGACTTCCACTAATAACACATAACTACATTCTCATTGGGTACCTCCCTAGGTATACTATGGGACCCATAGTTTCTTTGTCTTGCTAGTTTTTCATCTTATATTCAATTTATGATAGGGCTTTTTATTATATCTTCCTTATCTTTTTTTTCCAAGATATGCAGGTCTTTTTTTCCCTTTTTAAGTTTGACATAAATTGCATGGTTGGGGGTTTTAGAATGAGAGGATTGAATGGAAACCAACACTCCTTAATGGCCAGATGATAATATTGTGATTATATCCATAGAGGGTTTAATTTTAAGGGACTAGAGGGTTTATTTCCTTCCTCGAATAGTTTCATCAGAATTTGGTTATGATTAGAAAGGACTCCTAGAGTCACCCACTGTCTAGAGCATAGGGAACCCTCAAGAAATGGATCTGAAAAAATAATTGTTTTCAATATCTTAGAAACCCTCTAATAAAATGTTCTTATATTCCTCTAGGTAGGGTTGTATTTGATGGGTTAGATTTCAAATAGGACAACAATTTCTAACTGTTGAATGAAAAAATCAGAAAAAGGGTCCTTTTGGGAAAAGGGCCGCAAAATTTCATAATCACCGAGGGTGAAGTTTAGATCCCCTCCTATGATGACATTTTGATTTGGCTGAGATGTGTTGAAGAATATTTTACAAAACTCTTTTATATCCAAATATGGACCAT